>CAKAJE020000598.1:0-30863 GCA_916610135.2 Macropis europaea | reverse complement strand
TATCACATTTGTTCAATTTACATCGCTCCTATTTCAGACAGCGTATTGGGCTAAGCGGCATATCAAAGCGCATGAAATAACGAGTAAAATGCATTATTAAACTTCTAGGGTAGGGCAAACAGAGACCCGATTAGATCATTTATATTATGGTTAATTTAAGAATTCTGCGAAATTCTATCACATTTGTTCAATTAACGTCGCTCCTATTTCAGATAGCGTACTGTGCTAGGCGGCATCTTAAAGCGCGTGGAATGTCGAGTAAAATGCACTATTAAACTTCTATGATAGGGCAATCAGAGACCCGATTAGATCATTTTATATTTTGGTTAATATAAGAATTCAGCGAAATTCTATCACATTTGTTCTATTAACGTCGCTCCTATTTCAGATAGCGTAGTGGGCTAGGCGGCATCTTAAAGCGCGTGGAATGGGGAGGAAAATGTACTATTCAACTTCTATGATAGGGCAATCAGAGACCCGATTAGATCATTTTATATTTTGGTTAATATAAGAATTCAGCGAAATTCTATCACATTTGTTCAATTTACGTCGCTCCTATTTCAGATAGCGTATTGGGCTAAGCGGCATCTCAAAGCGCATGAATGGCGAGTAAAATGCACTATTAAACTTCTAGGGTAGGGCGAACAGAGACCCGATTAGATCATTTCACATTAAGGTTAATATTAGAAATCAGGGAAATTCTATCACATTTGTTCAATTTACGTCGCTCCTATTTCAGATAGCGTATTGGGCTAAGCGGCATCACAAAGCGCATGACATGGCGAGCAAAATGCACTAGTAAACTTCTAGGGTAGGGCAAACAGAGACCCGATTAGATCATTTTATATTATGGTTAATTTAAGAATTCAGGGAAAGTCTATCACATTTGTTCAATTTACGTCGCTCCTATTTCAGATAACGTATTGGGCTAAGCGACATCTCAAAGCGCATGACATGGCGAGCAAAATGCACTATTAAACTTCTAGGTTAGGGCAAACAGAGACCCGATTACATCATTTCATATTATGGTTAATTTACGTATTCAGCAAAATACTATCACATTTGTTCAATTTACGTCGCTCCTATTTCAGATAGCGTACTGGGATAGGCGGCATCTTAAAGCGCGTGGAATGGCGAGTAAAATGCACTATTAAACTTCCATGATAGGGCAATCAGAGACCCGATTAGATCATTTTATATTTTGGTTAATATAAGAATTCAGCGATATTCTATTACATTTGTTCAATTTACGTCGCTCCTATTTCAGATAGCGTATTGGGCTAAGCGGCATCTCAAAGCGCATGGCATGGCGAGCAAAATGCACTATCAAACTTCTAGGGTAGGGCAAACAGAGACCCGATTAGATCATTTTATATTATGGTTAATTTAAGAATTCAGGGAAATTCTATCACATTTGTTCAATTTACATCGCTCCTATTTCAGGCAGCGTATTGGGCAAAGCGGCATATCAAAGCGCATGAAATAACGAGTACAATGCATTATTAAACTTCTAGGGTAGGGCAAACAGAGACCCGATTAGATCATTTTATATTATGCTTAATTTAAGAATTCTGCGAAATTCTATCACATTTGTTCAATTAACGTCGCACCTATTTCAGATAGCGTAGTGGGCTAGGCGGCATCTTAAAGCGCGTGGAATGGGGAGGAAAATATACTATTCAACTTCTATGATAGGGCAATCAGGGACCCGATTAGATCATTTTATATTCTGGTTAATATAAGAATTCAGCGAAATTCTATCACATTTGTTCAATTTACGTCGCTCCTATTTCAGATAGCGTACTGGGCTCAGCGGCATCTCAAAGCGCATGAAATGACGAGTGAAATGGACCATTAAACTTCTAGAGTATGGCGAACAGAGACCCGATTAGATCATTTCACTTTAAGGTTAATATTAGAATTCAGGGAAATTCTATCACATTTGTTCAATTAACGTCGCTCCTATTTCAGATAGCGTACTGGGCTAGGCGGCATCTTAAAGCGCGTGGAATTGCGAGTAAAATGCACTATTAAACTTCTATGATAGGGCAATCAGAGACCCGATTAGATCATTTTATATTATGGTTAATTTAAGAATTCTGAGAAATGCTATCACATTTGTTCAATTAACGTCGCTCCTATTTCAGATAGCGTATTGGGCTAAGCGGCATCTCAAAGCGTATGAAATGGCGAATAAAATGCACTACTATACTTCTAGGGTAGGGCAAACAGAGACCCGATTAGATCATTTTATATTTAGGTTAATATAAGAATTCGGCGAAATTCTATAACATTTGTTCAATTTACGTCGCTCCTATTTCAGATAGCGTATTGGGCTATGCGGCATCTCAAAGCGCATGACATGGCGAGCAAAATGCACTATTAAACTTCTAGGGTAGGGCAAACAGAGACCCGATTAGATCATTTTATATTATGGTTAATTTAAGAATACAGGGAAATTCTATCACATTTGTTCAATTTACGCCGCTCCTATTTCAGATAGCGTATTGGGCTAAGCGGCATCTCAAAGCGCATGAAATGACGAGTGAGATGCACTATTAAACTTCCAGGGTAGAGCGAACAGAGACCCGATTAGATCATTTTACATTAAGGTTAATATAAGAATTCAGGGAAATTCTATCACATTTGTTCAATTTACGACGCTCCAATTTTAGATAGCGTATTGGGCTAAGCGGCATCTCAAAGCGCATGAAATGCCGAGTAAAATGCACTATTAAACTTCTAGGGTAGGGCAAACAGAGACCCGAATAGACCATTTTATATTATGGTTAATTTAATAATTCAGCAAAATTCTATCACATTTGTTCAATTTACGTCGCTCCTATTTCAGATAGCGTATTGGGCTATGCGGCATCTCAAAGCGCATGAAATGACGAGTGAAATACACTATTAAACTTCTAGGGTAGGGCGAACAGAGACCCGATTAGATCATTTTATATTATGGTTAATTTAATAATTCAGGGAAATTCTATCACATTTGTTCAATTTACGTCGCTCCTATTTCAGATAGCGTATTGGGCTAAGCGGCATCTCAAAGCGCATGAAATGACGAGTGAAATGCACTATTAAACTTCCAGGGTAGAGCGAACAGAGACCCGATTAGATCATTTTATATTATGGTTAATTTAAGAATTCAGGGAAATTCTATCACATTTGTTCAATTTACATCGCTCCTATTTCAGACAGCGTATTGGGATAAGCGGCATATCAAAGCGCATGAAATAACGAGTAAAATGCATTATTAAACTTCTAGGGTAGGGCAGACAGAGACCCGATTAGATCATTTTATATTATGGTTAATTTAAGAATTCTGCGAAATTCTATCACATTTGTTCAATTAACGTCGCTCCTATTTCAGATAGCGTACAGTGCTAGGCGGCATCTTAAAGCGCGTGGAATGTCGAGTAAAATGCACTATTAAACTTCTATGATAGGGCAATCAGAGACCCGATTATATCATTTTATATTTTGGTTAATATAAGAATTCAACGAAATTCTATCACATTTGTTCTATTAACGTCGCTCCTATTTCAGATAGCGTAGTGGGCTAGGCGGCATCTTAAAGCGCATGAATGGCGAGTAAAATGCACTATTAAACTTCTAGGGTAGGGCGAACAGAGACCCGATTAGATCATTTCACATTAAGGTTAATATTATAAATCAGGGAAATTCTATCACATTTGTTCAATTTACGTCGCTCCTATTTCAGATAGCGTATTGGGCTAAGCGGCATCACAAAGCGCATGACATGGCGAGCAAAATGCACTAGTAAACTTCTAGGGTAGGGCAAACAGAGACCCGATTAGATCATTTTATATTATGGTTAATTTAAGAATTCAGGGAAAGTCTATCACATTTGTTCAATTTACGTCGCTCCTATTTCAGATAGCGTATTGGGCTAAGCGACATCTCAAAGCGCATGACATGGCGAGCAAAATGCACTATTAAACTTCTAGGGTAGGGCAAACAGAGACCCGATCAGATCATTTTATATTATGGTTAATTTAAGAATTCAGGGAAATTCTATCACATTTGTTCAATTTACGTCGCTCCTATTTCAGATAGCGTACTGGGCTAGGCGGCATCTTAAAGCGCGAGGAATGGCGAGTAAAATGCACTACTAAACTTCTATGATAGGGCAATCAGAGACCCGATTAGATCATTTTATATTTTGGTTATTATAAGAATTCAGCGAAATTCTATCACATTTGTTCAATTTACGTCGCTCCTATTTCAGATAGCGTATTGGGCTAAGCGGCATCTCGACGCGCATGAAATGGCGATTAAAATGCACTATTATACTTCTAGGGTAGGGCAAACAGAGACCCGATTAGATCATTTTATATTATGGTTAATTTAAGAATTCAGCAAAATTCTATCACAATTGTACAATTTACGTCGTTCCTATTTCAGATAGCGTACTGGGCTGGGCGGCATCTTAAAGCGCGTGGAATGGCGAGTAAAATGCACTATTAAACTTCTATGATAGGGCAATCAGAGACCAGATTAGATCATTTTATATTTTGTTTAAAATAAGAATTCAGCGAAACACTATCACATTTGTTCAATTTACGTCGCTCCTATTTCAGATAGCGTATTGGGCTAAGCGCCATCTCAAAGGGCATGAAATGGCGAGTGAAATGCACTATTAAACTTCTAGGGTAGGGCGAACAGAGACCCGATTAGATCATTTTACATTAAGGTTAATATAAGAATTCAGGGAAATTCTATCACATTTGTTCAGTTTACGTCGCTCCTATTTCAGATAGCGTATTGGGCTAAGCGGCATCTCAAAGCGCATAACATGGCGAGCAAAATGCACTATTAAACTTCTAGGGTAGGGCAAACAGAGACCCGATTAGATCATTTTATATTATGGTTAATTTAAGAATACAGGGAAATTCTATCACATTTGTTCAATTTACGCCGCTCCTATTTCAGATAGCGTATTGGGCTAAGCGGCATCTCAAAGCGCATGAAATGACGAGTGAGATGCACTATTAAACTTCCAGGGTAGAGCGAACAGAGACCCGATTAGATCATTTTACATTAAGGTTAATATAAGAATTCAGGGAAATTCTATCACATTTGTTCAATTTACGACGCTCCAATTTCAGATAGCGTATTGGGCTAAGCGGCATCTCAAAGCGCATGAAATGCCGAGTAAAATGCACTATTAAACTTCTAGGGTAGGGCAAACAGAGACCCGAATAGACCATTTTATATTATGGTTAATTTAATAATTCAGCAAAATTCTATCACATTTGTTCAATTTACGTCGCTCCTATTTCAGATAGCGTATTGGGCTATGCGGCATCTCAAAGCGCATGAAATGACGAGTGAAATACACTATTAAACTTCTAGGGTAGGGCGAACAGAGACCCGATTAGATCATTTTATATTATGGTTAATTTAATAATTCAGGGAAATTCTATCACATTTGTTCAATTTACGTCGCTCCTATTTCAGATAGCGTATTGGGCTAAGCGGCATCTCAAAGCGCATGAAATGACGAGTGAAATGCACTATTAAACTTCCAGGGTAGAGCGAACAGAGACCCGATTAGATCATTTTATATTATGGTTAATTTAAGAATTCAGGGAAATTCTATCACATTTGTTCAATTTACATCGCTCCTATTTCAGACAGCGTATTGGGCTAAGCGGCATATCAAAGCGCATGAAATAACGAGTAAAATGCATTATTAAACTTCTAGGGTAGGGCAGACAGAGACCCGATTAGATCATTTTATATTATGGTTAATTTAAGAATTCTGCGAAATTCTATCACATTTGTTCAATTAACGTCGCTCCTATTTCAGATAGCGTACTGTGCTAGGCGGCATCTTAAAGCGCGTGGAATGTCGAGTAAAATGCACTATTAAACTTCTATGATAGGGCAATCAGAGACCCGATTAGATCATTTTATATTTTGGTTAATATAAGAATTCAGCGAAATTCTATCACATTTGTTCTATTAACGTCGCTCCTATTTCAGATAGCGTAGTGGGCTAGGCGGCATCTTAAAGCGCGTGGAATGGGGAGGAAAATATACTATTCAACTTCTATGATAGGGCAATCAGAGACCCGATTAGATCATTTTATATTTTGGTTAATATAAGAATTCAGCGAAATTCTATCACATTTGTTCAATTTACGTCGCTCCTATTTCAGATAGCGTATTGGGCTAAGCGGCATCTCAAAGCGCATGAATGGCGAGTAAAATGCACTATTAAACTTCTAGGGTAGGGCGAACAGAGACCCGATTAGATCATTTCACATTAAGGTTAATATTAGAAATCAGGGAAATTCTATCACATTTGTTCAATTTACGTCGCTCCTATTTCAGATAGCGTATTGGGCTAAGCGGCATCACAAAGCGCATGACATGGCGAGCAAAATGCACTAGTAAACTTCTAGGGTAGGGTAAACAGAGACCCGATTAGATCATTTTATATTATGGTTAATTTAAGAATTCAGGGAAAGTCTATCACATTTGTTCAATTTACGTCGCTCCTATTTCAGATAACGTATTGGGCTAAGCGACATCTCAAAGCGCATGACATGGCGAGCAAAATGCACTATTAAACTTCTAGGGTAGGGCAAACAGAGACCCGATTAGATCATTTTATATTATGGTTAATTTAAGAATTCAGGGAAATTCTATCACATTTGTTCAATTTACGTCGCTCCTATTTCAGATAGCGTACTGGGCTAGGCGGCATCTTAAAGCGCGAGGAATGGCGAGTAAAATGCACTATTAAACTTCTATGATATGGCAATCAGAGACCCGATTAGATCATTTTATATTTTGGTTATTATAATAATTCAGCGAAATTCTATCACATTTGTTCAATTTACGTCGCTCCTATTTCAGATAGCGTATTGGGCTAAGCGGCATCTCGACGCGCATGAAATGGCGATTAAAATGCACTATTATACTTCTAGGGTAGGGCAAACAGAGACCCGATTAGATCATTTTATATTATGGTTAATTTAAGAATTCAGCAAAATTCTATCACAATTGTACAATTTACGTCGTTCCTATTTCAGATAGCTTACTGGGCTGGGCGGCATCTTAAAGCGCGTGGAATGTCGAGTAAAATGCACTATTAAACTTCTATGATAGGGCAATCAGAGACCAGATTAGATCATTTTATATTTTGGTTAAAATAAGAATTCAGCGAAATTCTATCACATTTGTTCAATTTACGTCGCTCCTATTTCAGATAGCGTATTGGGCTAAGCGTCATCTCAAAGGGCATGAAATGGCGAGTGAAATGCACTATTAAACTTCTAGGGTAGGGCGAACAGAGACCCGATTAGATCATTTTACATTAAGGTTAATATAAGAATTCAGGGAAATTCTATCACATTTGTTCAGTTTACGTCGCTCCTATTTCAGATAGCGTATTGGGCTAAGCGGCATCTCAAAGCGCATGACATGGCGAGCAAAATGCACTATTAAACTTCTAGGGTAGGGCAAACAGAGACCCGATTAGATCATTTTATATTATGGTTAATTTAAGAATTCAGGGAAATTCTATCACATTTGTTCAATTTACGTCGCTCCTATTTCAGATAGCGTACTGGGCTAGGCGGCATCTTAAAGCGCGTGGAATGGCGAGTAAAATGCACTATTAAACTTCTATGATAGGGCAATCAGAGACCCGATTAGATCATTTTATATTTTGGTTATTATAAGAATTCAGCGAAATTCTATCACATTTGTTCAATTTACGTCGCTCCTATTTCAGTTAGCGTATTGGGCTATGCGGCATCTCGACGCGCATGAAATGGCGATTAAAATGCACTATTATACTTCTAGGGTAGGGCAAACAGAGACCCGATTAGATCATTTTATATTATCGTTAATTCAAGAATTCAGCAAAATTCTATCACAATTGTACAATTTACGTCGTTCCTATTTCAGATAGCGTACTGGGCTGGGCGGCATCTTAAAGCGCGTGGAATGGCGAGTAAAATGCAGTATTAAAATTCTATGAAAGGGCAATCAGAGACCCGATTAGATCATTTCATATTTTGGTTAATATAAGAATTCAGCGAAATTCTATCACATTTGTTCAATTTACGTCGCTCCTATTTCAGATAGCGTACTGGGCTAAGCGGCATCTTAAAGAGCGTGGAATGGCGAGTAAAATGCACTATTAACCTTCTATGGTCGGGCAATCAGAGACCAGATTGGATCATTTCATATTTTGGTTAATATAAGAATTTAGCGAAATTCTATCACATTTGTTCAATTTACGTCGCTCCTATTTCAGATAGCGTATTGGGCTAAGCAGCAAGCCAAAGCACGTGAAATTGCCAGTAAAATGCACTACTAAACTTCTAGGATAGGGCAATCAGAGACCCGATTAGATCGTTTTATATTTTATTTAATATAAGAATTCAGCGAAATTCTATCACATTTGTTCAATCTACGTCGCTCCCATTTCAGATAGCGTATTGGGCTAAGCGGCATCTCAAAGCTCATGAAATGTCGAGTAAAATGCACTAATAAACTTCTAGGGTAGGGCAAACAGAGTCCCGATTAGAACATTTTATATTATGGTTAATTTAAGAATTCAGCAAAATTCTATCACATTTGTTCAATTTACGTCGCTCCTATTTCAGATAGCGTACAGGCATAGGCGGCATCTTAAAGCGCGTGGAATGGCGAGTAAAATGCAGTATTAAAATTCTATGAAAGGGCAATCAGAGACCCGATTAGATCATTTCATATTTTGGTTAATATAAGAATTCAGCGAAATTCTATCACAATTGTTCAATTTACGTCGCTCATTTTTCAGATAGCGTATTGGGCTAAGCGGCATCTCAAAGCTCATGAAATGACGAGTAAAATGCACTGTTAAACTTCTAGGGTAGGGCAAACAGCGACCCGATTAGATCATTTTTCATTAAGATTAATATATGAATTCAGCGAAATTCTATCACATTTGCTCAATTTATGTCGCCCATATGTCAGATAGCGTATTGGGCTAAGCGGCATCTCAAAGCGCAAGAAATGGCGCGTAAAATGCACTGTTAAACTTCTAGGGTAGGGCAAACAGAGACCCGATTAGATCATTTTATATTATGGTTAATTTAAGAATTCAGCAAAATTCTATCGCATTTGCTCAATTTACGTCGCTCATATTTCAGATAGCGTATTGGGCTAAGCGGCATCTGAAAGCACAAGAAATGGCGAGTAAAATGCACTATTAAACTTCTAGGGTAGGGCAAACAGAGACCCGATTACATCATTTTGTATTATGGTTAACATGAGAACTCAGCGTAATTCTATCACATTTGTTCAATTTACGTCGCTCCTATTTCAGATAGCCTACTGGGCTAGGCGACCTCTTAAAGCGCTTGGAGTGGCGAGTAAAATGCACAATTAACCTTCTATGATAGGGCAATCAGAAACCTGATTAGATCTTTCTATATTTTGGTTAATATAAGAATTCAGCGAAATTCTATCACATTTGTTCAATTTACGTCGCTCCTATTTCAGATAGCGAATTGGGCTAAGCGGCATCACAAAGCGCATGAAATGACGAGTGAAATGCACTATTAAACTTCTACGGTAGGGCGAACAGAGACCCGATTACATCATTTTACATTAAGGTTAATATAAGAATTCAAGGAAATTCTACCACATTTGTTCAATTTACGTCGCTCCTATTTCAGATAGCGTATTGGGCTAAGCGGCATCTCAAAGCGCATGAAATGGCGAGTAAAATGCACCAATAAACTTCTTGGGTAGGGCAAGCAGAGACCCGATTAGATCATTTCATATTACGGTTAATATAAGAAGTCTGCGAAATTCTATCACATTTATTCAATTTACGTCGCTCCTATTTCAGGTAGCGAATTGGGCTAAGCGGCGTCTCAAAGCGCATGAAATTACGAGTGAAATGCACTATTAAACTTGTAGGGTAAGGCGAACAGAGAGCCGATTAGATCATTTTACATTAAGGTTAATATAAGAATTCAGCGAAATTCTCACATTTGTTCAATTTACGTCGCTCCTATTACAGATAGCGTATTGGGCTCAGCGGCATCTCAAAGCGCATGAAATGGCGAGTATAATGCACTATTAAACTTCTAGGGTAGGGCAAACAGAGACCCGATTACATCATTTTACATTAAGGTTAATATAAGAATTCAAGGAAATTCTACCACATTTGTTCCATTTACGTCGCTCCTATTTCAGATAGCGTATTGGGCTAAGCGGCATCTCAAAGCGCATGAAATGGCGAGTAAAATGCACTAATAAACTTCTTGGGTAGGGCAAACAGAGACCCGATTAGATCATTTCATATTACGGTTAATATAAGAAGTCAGCGAAATTCTATCACATTTATTCAATTTACGTCGCTCCTATTTCAGGTAGCGAATTGGGCTAAGCGGCATCTCAAAGCGCATGAAATTACGAGTGAAATGCACTATTAAACTTGTAGGGTAAGGCGAACAGAGAGCCGATTAGATCATTTTACATTAAGGTTAATATAAGAATTCAGCGAAATTCTCACATTTGTTCAATTTACGTCGCTCCTATTACAGACAGCGTATTGGGCTCAGCGGCATCTCAAAGCGCATGAAATGCCGAGTAAAATGCACTATTAAACTTCTATGAAAGGGCAAACAGAGACCCGATTAGATCATTTTATATTATGGTTAATTTAAGAATTCAGCGAAATTCTATCACATTTGTTAAATTTACGTCGCTCCTATTTCTGATAGCGTATTGGTCTAAGCGGCATCTTAAAGCGCATGAAATGGCGAGTAAAATGCACTATTAAACTTGTAGGGTAAGGCGAACAGAGAGCCGATTAGATCATTTTACATTAAGGTTAATATAAGAATTCAGCGAAATTCTCACATTTGTTCAATTTACGTCGCTCCTATTACAGATAGCGTATTGGGCTCAGCGGCATCTCAAAGCGCATGAAATGCCGAGTAAAATGCACTATTAAACTTCTATGAAAGGGCAATCAGTGACCCGATTAGATCATTTTATATTACGCTTAATATACGAATCCAGCGTAATTCTGTCACATTTGTTCAACTTACGTCGCACCTGTTTCAGATAGCGTACTGGGCTAGGCGGTATCTTAAAGCGCCTGGAATGGCGAGTAAAATGCACTAATAAACTTCTAGGGTAGGGCAAACAGAGACCCGATTAGATCATTTTATATTATGGTTAATATGAGAATTCAGCGTAATTCTATCACATTTGTTCAATTTGCGTCGCTCCTATTTCAGATAGCGTACTGGGACAGGCGGCATCTTACAGCGCGTGGAATGGCGAGTAAAATGCACTATTAAACTTCTATGAAAGGGCAATCAGAGACCCGATTAGGTCATTTTATATTTTGGTTAATATAAGAATTCGGCAAAATTGTATCACATTTGTTCAATTTACGTCGCTCCTATTTCAGATAGCGTATTGGGCTAAGCGTCGTCTCAAAGGGCATGAAATGGCGAGTGAAATGCACTATTAAACTTCTAGGGTAGGGCGAACAGAGACCCGATTAGATCATTTTACATTAAGGTTAATATAAGAATTCAGGGAAATTCTATCACATTTGTTCAGTTTACGTCGCTCCTATTTCAGATAGCGTATTGGACTAGGCGGCGTCTCAAAGCGAATGAAATGGCGAGTAAAATGCTCTATTAAACTTCTAGGGTAGGGCAAACAGAGACCCGATTAGATCATTTTATATTATGGTTAATAAAAGAATTTAGCGAAATTCTATCACATTTGTTCAATTTACGTCGCTCCTATTTCTGATAGCGTATTGGGCTAAGCGGCATCTTAAAGCGCATGAAATGGCGAGTAAAATGCACTATTAAACTTCTGGGGTAAGGCAAACAGAGACCCGATTAGATCTTTTTTTATTACGGTTAATATAAGAATTCAGCGTAATTCTATCACATTTGTTCAATTTACGTCGCTCCTATTTCAGATAGCCTACTGGGCTAGGCGACATCTTAAAGCGCTTGGAGTGGCGAGTAAAATGCACAATTAACCTTCTATGATAGGGCAATCAGAGACCTGATTACATCTTTCTATATTTTGGTTAATATAAGAATTCAGCGAAATTCTCACATTTGTTCAATTTACGTCGCTCCTATTACAGATAGCGTATTGGGCTCAGCGGCATCTCAAAGCGCATGAAATGGCGAGTAAAATGCACTACTAAACTTCTATGAAAGGGCAATCAGAGACCCGATTAGATCATTTTATATTAGGGTTAATATACGAATCCAGCGTAATTCTGTCACATTTGTTCAACTTACGTCGCACCTGTTTCAGATAGCGTATTGGGATAGGTGGCATCTTAAAGAGCATGAAATGTCCAGTAAAATGCACTACCAAACTACTAGGATAGGGCAATCAGAGACCCGATTAGGTCATCTTATATTATGGTTAATATAAGAATTCAGCGTAATTCTATCACATTTGTTCAATTTACGTCGCTCCTATTTCACATAGCGTACTGGGCTAGGCGGCATCTTAATGCACGTGGAATGGCGAGTAAAATGCACTATTAAACTTCTACGATAGGGCAATCAGCGACCCGATTAGGTCATCTTATATTATGGTTAATATAAGAATTCAGCGAAATTTTATCACATTTGCTCAATTTACGTCGCCCCTATTTCAGATAGTGTATTGGGCTAGGTGGCATCTTAAAGCGCATGACATGTCAAGTAAAATGCACTATTAAAATTCTAGGGTAGGGTAAACACAGACCCGATTAGGTCTTTTTATATTATGGTTAATTTAAGAATTCAGCGAAATTCTATCACATTTGTTCAGTTTACGTCGCTCCTATTTCAGATAGCGTATTGGGCTAGGCGGCAGCTTAAAGCGCATGAAATGGCGAGTAAAATGCACTAATAAACTTCTATGATAGGGCAATCAGAGTCCCGAATACATCGTATTATATTATGGTTAATATAAGAATACTGCGTAATTCTATCACGTTTGTTCAATTTACGTAGCTCCAATTTCAGAAAGCGTATTCGGCTATGCGGCATCATAAAGCGCGTGGAATGACGAGTAAAATGCACTACTAACCTTCTATGATAGGGCAATCACAGACCCGATTAGATCATTTTAAATTATGGTTAATATAAGAATTCAGCGAAATTCTATCACATTTGTTCAATTTTCGTTGCTCCTATTCCAGATAGCGTATTGGGATAAGCGGCACCTTAAAGCGCATGAAATGCCGAGCAAAATGCACTATTAAACTTCTATGATAGGGCAATCGGAGACCCGATTAAATCATTTTGTATTATGGTTAATATAAAAATTCAGCGAAATTCTATCACATTTGTTCAATTTACGTCGCTCCAACATCAGATAGCGTATTGGGCTAGGCGGCATGATAAAGCGCATGAAATGACGAGAAAAACGAACTATTAAGCTTCTCTGATAGGGTAATCAGAGACCCGATAAGATCATTTTATATTATGGTTAATATCAGAATTCAGGGTAACTCTATCACATTTGTTCAATTTACGTCGCTCCTATTTCAGATAGCGTATTGTGATAGGCGGCACCTTAAAACGCATGAATTGACGAGTAAAATGCACTATCAAACTTCTATGATAGGGCAATCAGAGACCCGAATAGATCATATTATATTATGGATAATATAAGAATTCTGCATAATTCTATCACATTTGTTCAATTTACGTCGGTCCTGCTTCAGATGGCGTATTCGTCTAAGCGGTATCTTAAAGCGCATGAAATGTCGAGTAAAGTGCACTACTAAACTTCTAGGATGGGGCAATCAGAGACCCGATTAGATCGTCGTATATTATGGTTAATTTAAGCATTCGTCGTAACTCTATCACATTTGTTTTATTTACGCTGCTCTAATTTCAGATCGCGTATTGGGATTGGGTGCACCTTAAAGCGCATGAAATGCCGAGTAAAATGCACTACTAAACTTCTAGAGTACGGCAAACAGAGACCCGATCAGATCACTGTATATTATGGTTATTTTAAGAATTCAGCGTAACTCTATCACACTCGTTCAATTTACGTAGCTCCAATTTCAGATAGCGTGTTGGGCTAAGCGGCACCATAAAGCGCATGAAATGACGAGTAAAATGCACTATTAAACTTCTATGATACGGCAATCAGAGATCCGATTAGATCATTTTATATTATGGTTAATATCAGAATTCGGGGTAACTCTATCACATTTGTTCAATTTACGTCGCTCCTATTTCAGATAGCGTATTGGTCTAAGCGGCATGTTAATGCGCATGAAATGTCGAGTATAATGCACTACTAAACTTCTAGGATAGGGCAATCGGAGACCCGATTAGATCATTTTATATTATTGTTAATATAAGAATTCAGCGTAATTTTATCACATTTGATCAATTTACGTCGCCCCTATTTCAGATAGCGTATTAGGCTAGGTGGCATCTTAAGGCGCATGATATGTCGTGTAAAATGCACTAGTAAACTTCTAGGGTAGGGCAAACAGAGACCCGATTAGGTCATCTTATGTTATGATTAATATAAGGATGCATCGTAATTCTATCATATTTGTTCAATTTACGTCGCTCCAATTTCGGATAGCGTATTGGGCTAGGCGGCATCTTAAAGCGCGTGGAATGACGAGTAAAATGCACTACTAAACATCTAGAATAGGTCAATCATAGACCCGATCAGATCATCTTATATTATGATTAATATAAGAATTAAGTGTAATTCTATCATATTTGTTCAGTTTACGACGCTCCTATTTCAGATAGCGTATTGGGCTAAACGGCACCTTAAAGCGAATGAAATGGCGCGTAAAATGCACTGTTAAACTTCTATGATAGGGCAATCAGAGACCCGTTTTGATCATTTTATATTATTGTTAATATAAGAATTCAGTGTAATTCTATCACTCTTGTTCAATTTACAACGCTCCTATTTCAGATAGCGTATTGGGCTAAACGGCACCATAAAGCGCATGAAATGGCGAGTAAAATGCACTATTAAACTTCTATGACAGGGCAATCAGAGACCCGATTTGATCATCTTATATTATGATTAATATAAGAATTCAGCGTAATTCTATCGCATTTGTTCCATTTACGTCGCTCCTATTTCAGATAGCGTAGTGGGCTAGGCGACACCTTAAAGCGCATGAAATGAAGAGTAAATTGCACTATTAAACTTCTATGATAGGGCAATCAGAGACCCGAATATATCGTATTATATTATGGTTAATATAAGAATGCAGCGTAATTTTATCACATCTGTTCAATTTACGTCGCCACTATTTCAGATAGCGTATTGGGCTACGTGGCACCTTAAAACACATGGAATGA
This sequence comes from Macropis europaea, assembly GCA_916610135.2. NCBI lineage: Eukaryota > Metazoa > Arthropoda > Insecta > Hymenoptera > Melittidae > Macropis > Macropis europaea. The sequence continues at coordinate 15,483 of CAKAJE020000598.1, read as the reverse complement.
CGAGTAAAATGCACTATTAAACTTCTAGGGTAGGTCAAACAGAGACATGATTAGATGATTTTATATTATGGTTAATTTAAGAATTCAGCGAAATTCTATCACATTTGTTCAAGTTACGTCGCTCCTATTTCAGACAGCGTATTGGGCTAAATGGCATCTTAAAGCGCATGAAATGACGAGTAAAATGCACTCTTAAACTTCTAGGGTAGGGCAAACAGAGTCCCGATTAGATCATTTTATATTATGGTTAATTTATGAATTTAGCGAAATTCTATTACATTTGTTCAATTTACGTCGCCCCTATTTCAGATAGCGTTTTGGGCTAGGTGGCATCTTAAAGCGCATGATATGTCGAGTAAAATACACTACTAAACTTCTCGGATAGGGCAATCAGAGACTCGATTAGGTCATCTTATATTATGATTAATATAAGAATTCAGCGTAATTCTATCACATTTGTTCAAATTACGTCGCTCCTATTTCAGATAATATATTGGGCTTGGCGGCAACTTAAAGCGCGTGGAATGACGAGTAAAATGCACTCCTAACCTTCTATGATAGGGCAATCAGAGACCAGATTAGATCATTTTATATTATTGTTAATATAAGAATTCAGCTTAATTTTATCACATTTGTTCAATTTACGTCGCCCCTATTTCAGATAGCGTATTGGGCTAGGTGGCATCTTAAAGCGCATGACATGACGAGTAAAATGCACTACTAAGCTTCTTTGATTGGGCAAACAGAGACCCGATTCGATCACTTTATGTTATGGTTAATATAAGAATTCTGCGTAACTCTATCACATTTATTCAATTTACGCAGCTCCAATTTCAGATAGCGTATTGGGCTAGGCTGCACCTTAAAGCGCATGAAATGGCGAGTAAAATGCACTATTAAACTTCTACGATAGGGCACTCAGAGACCCGATTAGATCATTTTAAATTATGGTTTATATAAGAATTCTACGTAATTCTATCACATTTGTTCAATTTACGTCGCTCCAATTTCAGATAGCGTACTGGACTAGGCGGCATCTTAAAAGGCGTGGAATGGAGAGTAAAATGCACTATTAAACTTCTATGATAGGGCAATCAGAGACCTGATTAGATCATTTTATATTTTGGTTAATATAAGAATTCAGCGAAATTCTATCACAATTGTTCAATTAACGTCGCTCCTATTTCAGATAGCCTATTGGGCTAAGCGGCATCCCAAAGCGCATGAAATGGCGAGTAAAATGCACTATTAAACTTCTAGGGTAGGGCAAACAGAAACCCGATTAGATCGTTTTATATTATGGTTAATTTAAGAATTCAGCAAAATTCTATCACAATTGTACAATTTACGTCGTTCCTATTTCAGATAGCGTACTGGGATAGGCGGCATCTTAAAGCGCGTGGAATGGCGGGTAAAATGCACTATTAAACTTCTATGATAGGGCAATCAGAGACCCGATTAGATCATTTTATATTTTGGTTAATATAAGAATTCAGCGAAATTCTATCACATATGTTCAATTTACGTCGCTCCTATTTCAGATAGCGTACTGCACTAGGCGGCATCTTAAAAGGCGTGGAATGGAGAGTAAAATGCACTATTAAACTTCTATGATAGGGCAATCAGAGACCTGATTAGATCATTTTATATTTTGGTTAATATAAGAATTCAGCGAAATTCTATCACAATTGTTCAATTAACATCGCTCCTATTTCAGATAGCCTATTGGGCTAAGCGGCAACCCAAAGCGCATGAAATGGCGAGTAAAATGCACTATTAAACTTCTAGGGTAGGGCAAACAGAAACCCGATTAGATCGTTTTATATTTTGGTTAATATAAGAATTCAGCGAAATTCTATCACATTTGTTCAATTTACGTCGCTCCTATTTCAGATAGCGTACTGGGCTAAGTGGCATCTCAAAGCGCATGACATGGCGAGCAAAATGCACTATTAAACTTCTAGGGTAGGGCAAACAGTGACCCGATTGGATCATTTTATATTATGGTTCATTTAAGAATTCAGGGAAAGTCTATCACATTTGTTCAATTTTCGTCGCTCCTATTTCAGATAGCGTATTGGGCTAAGCGGCATCTCAAAGCGCATGAAATGACGAGTGAAATGGACTATTAAACTTCTAGGGTAGGGCGAACAGAGATCCGATTAGATCATTTCACATTAATGTTAACATAAGAATTCAGGGAAATTCTCTCACATTTGTTCAATTTACGTCGCTCCTATTTCAGATAGCGTAATGGGCTAAACGGCATCTCAATGCGCATGAAATGGCGAGTAAAATGCTCTATTAAACTTCTAGGGTAGGGCAAACAGAGACCCGATTAGATCATTTTATATTATGGTTAATTTAAGAATTCAGCAAAATTCTATCACATTTGTTCAATTTACGTCGCTCCTATTTCAGATAGCGTACTGGGCTAGGCGGCATCTTAAAGCGCGTGGAATGGCGAATAATATGCACTATTAAACTTCTATGATAGGGCAATCAGAGACCTGATTAGATCATTTTATATTTTGGTTAATATAAGAATTCGTCGAAATTCTATCACATTTGTTCAATTTACGTCGCTCCTATTTCAGATAGCGTATTGGGCTAAGCGGCATCTCAAAGCGCATGACATGGCGAGCAAAATGCACTATTAAACTTCTAGGGTAGGGCAAACAGAGACCCGATTACATCATTTCATATTATGGTTAATTTACGAATTCAGCAAAATACTATCACATTTGTTCAATTTATGTCGCTCCTATTTCAGATAGCGTACTGGGATAGGCGGCATCTTAAAGCGCGTGGAATGGCGAGTAAAATGCACTATTAAACTTCCATGATAGGGCAATCAGAGACCCGATTAGATCATTTTATATTTTGGTTAATATAAGAATTCAGCGATATTCTATTACATTTGTTCAATTTACGTCGCTCCTATTTCAGATAGCGTATTGGGCTAAGCGGCATCTCAAAGCGCATGGCATGGCGAGCAAAATGCACTATTAAACTTCTAGGGCAGGGCAAACAGAGACCCGATTAGATCATTTTATATTATGGTTAATTTAAGAATTCAGGGAAATTCTATCACATTTGTTCAATTTACATCGCTCCTGAGGTGAATGTGTGCGTAATGAATAACTCCGATTTGCGTTACACGCTCAATTTATTTACAATGTATATAACAGAATAAGAACAGGTATGGTCTGCGTCGCACGGTCGTACACGTGGTGAGTCGCAAGAGGTTCCGCCTCGTGTTCTCGTATGGTGACCGCGGCGCGCGGTCAGAAAACAACAGAAAAAACTCGTCGCGCAATCGGCAACCGTCGTCCATTGCCGGTCTACGACGCGCCTGTGTTCGTACACTTTTAAAGAAAGATAGACCGTAAGCATTTAAAGAAAAGAAACTAAGCGAGGGTAATATCTCGATCTTTCACGGCAGGGATGTGGTAGCAGTGCCGTAGCTGCTACATCACCCCCCTGCCAGTGATTTACCTAATCACGAAAATCCAGCTTGAAATCTGTCGAGAAATCGTACTCGCCTACCTGCGCGGGTGGTAAATTGTGGTGTTACAATATCGCGAGATACATTTGGTTCTGTGTCGGAATTATTACAATTTTTATGTGTTAAATGATCACTTACAATATACGCGGGTTTTAACCTCTCGATTGAAATTGTGACATGTTTTCCTTGACGGTCTACTAGAAAAGTTTTATGTCCGCGGCTAATGACACGATATGGTCCATCATAAGGTTGTTGTAGAATGCCGTTCGATGCGTCGTGTCGTACGAAAACATGCTCGGAACTGGCAAGGTCTTTGTACACGAAGGTCCGCCGTGACCCATGGTGAGAACCTGCGACTGGGCTCAGGTCCTGGAAATGTTGTCGCAGTTCTTTTACAAATGAAGTTGCGTCAGTGTCAGCTTCACCTGGACGCGGAGACAGGAATTCTCCAGGAAGTCGCAATGGTTCGCCGTACACCAACTCTGCCGTCGTTGCTTTTAAATCTTCCCTCCAGGCTGAACAAATACCCAGCAACGTGGTGGGAAGAATCTCTGTCCAACGTTGATTTTCATGGCAACGTATGGCTGCCTTTAACTGACGGTGGAACCTTTCCACCATCCCATTAGCCGCCGGGTGATATGCCGTAGTTCTTAGATGTCTGCTACCTGTTAACAAGCTTAATTGTTTAAAACGATTGGACTCAAATTGTCTACCTTGGTCCGTGGTGATCCTTAGTGGCGTTCCAAACCGAACAATCCACTCCTCGTAAAAGGCTCGAGCTACTGTGGCTGCTTCCTGGTCGCGGAGAGGTATTGCTTCAGGCCAGCGCGTAAAGCGATCCACGCAGGTAAGGCAATATCTGTATCGTTCGGAGACCGGTAGGATGACAATGTCCAAATGAACATGTTCGAACCTCGCCGATGGTCGCGAAAAAGAACCGAGGGGTGCTGATACGTGCCTGGTGATCTTGTAGCGTTGACATTGGATACAGTTCCGGGCCCATCTTCTGCAGTCTGTTTTGATCGATGGCCAAACGTACCTTTGCGTGATCAGTTTGACAGTGGCGTTGATTCCTGGATGCGGCATTTTGTGTAGTGCGTTGAATGCAGTTTGACGAAACGATTTTGTGAGGAAAGGGCGAACGGTGTCTGTAGATATGTCGCAGTAAATTTGTTGTGTACTTCCCGGAATGGATATGCGTTTTAAATTCAAACCGGTGTTGCCTTGTAAGTACGTCAGTAATTCCTCGTCTTCTTCTTGCGATTTGGCCAGCATTTCAAAATCCAAAGTCTCTTCGATTTCGTCCACTCTTGACAACGCATCGGCGACAACGTTATCTCGACCTGCTACGTGGCGGATGTCCGTTGAGAATTCACTAATGAAGCTGAGATATCGAAATTGTCTTGGGGTGAATTTTTCTGGTTTCTGTTGGAAAGCGTAAATGATTGGTTTATGGTCTGTGAAGATAGTGAAAGTTCTTCCCTCGATCATATGACGGAAATATTTGACTGCGAGGTAGATAGCGAGTAATTCTCTGTCGTATGTAGCGTATTTCTGTTCCGTTGAGCTGAGTTTTTTTGAAAAGAAACCCAGTGGTTCCCAATTATCACCGATGCGTTGTTGAAGCGCGGCGCCAACAGCAGAATTCGAGGCGTCGCATATGATGGCCAATGGTGCGTCGATTTCAGGGTGTGTTAGTAGAGTAGCCTCTACTAACGCCTTTTTAGAGTCTTCAAATGCTGCGGTGGCGTCTGGTGTCCAATTTACAGGTGCGCTGCCTTTTATATTGTCCGCCAGCATGTCGTTCAGAGGTGCATGTACCTGTGCGGCTTTAGGTATGAAACGTCTATAAAAATTTACCATACCTAAAAACTGCCGTAATTGTTTCGCTGTGGTCGGCCGTGGATACTTTAAAATGGCCTCAACCTTTTCGGTGGATGGTCGGGTGCCTGATTCCGACACCAGGTAGCCTAAAAATTTTAACTCCGTCCTTCCGAAGATACATTTTGCCGTATTTATCACGATACCGTATTGTTTTAGCCGTTCAAAAACTATCTTGAGGTGTTGAAGGTGTTCCTCTTCGGATGTTGAAGCCACCAGTATGTCGTCAATGTATGCGAAACAAAAGTTCAAACCTCGCAACGCTTCATCGATAAAGCGCTGAAAGGTTTGAGCCGCGTTGCGTAACCCAAACGACATGAACGGAAATTCGAATAATCCGAAAGAAGTGGTAATAGCTGTCTTCGGAATATCTTCGGGTGCAACGGGGATTTGGTTGTAAGCTCGAACGAGATCAATGGTAGAAAAAATTTTCTTACCCCGCAAAGTTTGTGCAAAATCTTCAATATGCCTGACGGGATATCGGCCCGGCAAGGTCCTGGCGTTGAGAGCACGATAATCGCCACATGGTCTCCATTCGTCACTTCCTTTTTTGGGTACCATGTGCAAAGGTGACGACCAGCTACTCTCCGACGGTCGTGTTGTTCCTAATCGCGACATGGTTTCAAATTCCTTTTTGGCTGCCTGTAGCCTACCTGGTGCAAGACGCCGTGGTTTGCAGGTAACAGGCGGACCTGGTGCAGTACGAATGTGGTGCACCGTGCTGTGTTTTGGTTCGGAAGGTGTTCCTTCCTGTTTCGTAATTTCGGGAAATCGCTGGAGTAGAAAATGGTAAGCGGATTCCCCGAAGACTGTTTTGATGCTCGGGACGGCTTCGCGGGCAGGCATTCCTCGTGTCGAGAGAGACGTCACTTGATCTAAGAGACGGCGATTGCGAACGTCTACTATTAGTCCCAAGTGAGCGAGGAAATCGACCCCGATTATGGGCCTGGAGACGTCGGCGATTACGAATCTCCATGTGAAAACCCGACGTAACCCTAAATTGAGAGTTAAAGTCGTAGTCCCGTACGTTGCGATGGTGGTGCCATTTGCTGCGGAAAGCTCGTAGGATGATTTTTCGCGCCGTCCTCGGATCATTGCTCGTGGAAAGACACAGACGTCGGCGCCTGTGTCGACCAAAAATTGCGTCTTCGTGTCGTGATCGATGACGAAGAGACGGCGTAAAGTCGGGCTGGGGTCGCTAGCCGTCGTTAACGACTGCCCGGAATGTTTCCCGCCTGGAAGGTGCACGGCTTAATGCAGTCCCTTGCGTCGGTACCGAAACTCCAGTGGTACCAGCAAATTCCATCCTTGCCATGTGTGCGCTTCCTCGATCGAGATCCGGAACGGCTCCGAGGACGTGAACGGGATCGAGGCTCCCTATCTCTCCGCGAGGTACGATCGCTCGTCATTTCTTGACGAAGCGCCGCTATTTCTTCTCGTAGCGACAGAGCGAGCTGCGACATTTTCAATTGCAATAAAGCCTCGAGGGACCTACCTGCGTCGATTTCCTGTGGCGCCGGGGGTGACGCTTCGGCAATTTGATGGCGATGAGGCCTGGTATCGGTGATAGCGTCCGCCAGCTCGGCCACTTTGTCCAGTTCCGTGTCCTTCTGCGTGGCTAAAATTACCTGCGTGCTCGTCGGTAACCTCCCTAGCCAAAGGGTTCGCAATAAGGCGTCTGATACTTGCGTCCTGGCTAGGCTGCGCAGATGCCTCAAAAATTGCGAAGGTTTTCGATCGCCGATTTCCTCATGCTCCAGGAGGCGTCGCGTCTTCTGCTCTTGAGACACGCTCAAACGTCGGATCAGCTCGGTTTTTAATTTTTCGTACTGACCGGTCGCTGGCGGGTTCATTATTATGTCTCGAACCTCTGTGGCGTAGCGTGGATCCAGGGCACTCAGGATATACCCGAACCTGGTGCTGTCGGTGGTCACTCCGGATACCTCAAAACTCCTTTCCACCATGCTGAACCACATTTCCGGATCGCTAGGGCAAAAATCCGGTATACGAACGGCGACTCTTTCTATCGACGCTCTGCTCGTGGAGGCGTTGGCAGGGATATCCGCGTTCATGGCCGTATTGCTGCTTCAGCGGAGAGATCACCTGCACTTTTAACAGTTCCGCACGAATTACACTATTGTATAAAAAGTTCACGGAAGTCTTTAAAGAAATACAGTCGATGGAGAGAAGAAAAAAAAATTGTCTTGTCACGATCACGATCACGATCACAATCACTTCACGATCACGTCGCGATCACGTCGCGATCACGTCGGGGTCACCAATAATTGAGGTGAATGTGTGCGTAATGGATAACTCCGATTTGCGTTACACGCTCAATTTATTTACAATGTATATAACAGAATAAGAACAGGTATGGTCTGCGTCGCACGGTCGTACACGTGGTGAGTCGCAAGAGGTTCCGCCTAGTGTTCTCGTATGGTGACCGCGGCGCGCGGTCAGAAAACAACAGAAAAAACTCGTCGCGCAATCGGCAACCGTCGTCCGTTGCCGGTCTACGACGCGCCTGTGTTCGTACACTTTTAAAGAAAGATCGACCGTAAGCATTTAAAGAAAAGAAACTAAGCGAGGGTAATATCTCGATCTTTCACGGCAGGGATGTGGTAGCAGTGCCGTAGCTGCTACACTCCTATTTCAGGCAGCGGATTGGGCAAAGCGGCATATCAAAGCGCATGAAATAACGAGTAAAATGCATTATTAAACTTCTAGGGTAGGGCAAACAGAGACCCGATTAGATCATTTTATATTATGGTTAATTTAAGAATTCTGCGAAATTCTATCACATTTGTTCAATTAACGTCGCACCTATTTCAGATAGCGTAGTGGGCTAGGCGGCATCATAAAGCGCGTGGAATGGGGAGGAAAATATACTATTCAACTTCTATGATAGGGCAATCAGGGACCCGATTAGATCATTTTATATTCTGGTTAATATAAGAATTCAGCGAAATTCTATCACATTTGTTCAATTTACGTCGCTCCTATTTCAGATAGCGTATTGGGCTCAGCGACATCTCAAAGCGCATGAAATGACGAGTGAAATGGACTATTAAACTTCTAGAGTATGGCGAACAGAGACCCGATTAGATCATTTCACTTTAAGGTTAATATTAGAATTCAGGGAAATTCTATCACATTTGTTCAATTAACGTCGCTCTTATTTCAGATAGCGTACTGGGCTAGGCGGCATCTTAATGCGCGTGGAATGGCGAGTAAAATGCACTATTAAACTTCTATGATAGGGCAATCAGAGACCCGATTAGATCATTTTATATTATGGTTAATTTAAGAATTCTGCGAAACTCTATCACATTTGTTCAATTAACGTCGCTCCTATTTCAGATAGCGTATTGGGCTAAGCGGCATCTCAAAGCGCATGAAATGGCGAATAAAAAGCACTACTATACTTCTAGGGTAGGGCAAACAGAGACCCGAATAGACCATTTTATATTATGGTTAATATAAGAATTCGGCGATATTCTATCACATTTGCTCAATTTACGTCGCTCCTATTTCAGATAGCGTATTGGGCTAAGCGGCATCTCAAAGCGCATGACATGGCGAGCAAAATGCACTATTAAACTTCTAGGGTAGGGCAAACAGAGACCCGATTAGATCATTTTAAATTATGGTTAATTAAAGAATTCAGGGAAAGTCTATCACATTTGTTCAATTTACGTCGCTCCTATTTCAGATACCGTATTGGGCTAAGCGGCATCTCAAAGCGCATGACATGGCGAGCAAAATGCACTGTTAAACTTCTAGGGTAGGGCAAACAGAGACCCGATTAGATCATTTTATATTATGGTTAATTTAAGAATACAGGGAAATTCTATCACATTTGTTCAATTTACGCCGCTCCTATTTCAGATAGCGTATTGGGCTAAGCGGCATCTCAAAGCGCATGAAATGACGAGTGAGATGCACTATTAAGCTTCCAGGTTAGAGCGAACAGAGACCCGATTAGATCATTTTACATTAAGGTTAATATAAGAATTCAGGGAAATTCTATCACATTTGTTCAATTTACGACGCTCCAATTTCAGATAGCGTATTGGGCTAAGCGGCATCTCAAAGCGCATGAAATGCCGAGTAAAATGCACTATTAAACTTCTAGGGTAGGGCAAACAGAGACCCGAATAGACCATTGTATATTATGGTTAATTTAATAATTCAGCAAAATTCTATCACATTTGTTCAATTTACGTCGCTCCTATTTCAGATAGCGTACTGGGCTAGGCGGCATCTTAATGCGCGTGGAATGGCGAGTAAAATGCACTATTAAACTTCTATGATAGGGCAATCAGAGACCCGATTAGATCATTTTATATTATGGTTAATTTAAGAATTCTGCGAAACTCTATCACATTTGTTCAATTAACGTCGCTCCTATTTCAGATAGCGTATTGGGCTAAGCGGCATCTCAATGCGCATGAAATGGCGAATAAAAAGCACTACTATACTTCTAGGGTAGGGCAAACAGAGACCCGAATAGACCATTTTATATTATGGTTAATATAAGAATTCGGCGATATTCTACCACATTTGTTCAATTTACGTCGCTCCTATTTCAGATAGCGTATTGGGCTAAGCGGCATCTCAAAGCGCATGACATGGCGAGCAAAATGCACTATTAAACTTCTAGGGTAGGGCAAACAGAGACCCGATTAGATCATTTTAAATTATGGTTAATTAAAGAATTCAGGGAAAGTCTATCACATTTGTTCAATTTACGTCGCTCCTATTTCAGATAGCGTATTGGGCTAAGCGGCATCTCAAAGCGCATGACATGGCGAGCAAAATGCACTATTAAACTTCTAGGGTAGGGCAAACAGAGACCCGATTAGATCATTTTATATTATGGTTAATTTAAGAATACAGGGAAATTCTATCACATTTGTTCAATTTACGCCGCTCCTATTTCAGATAGCGTATTGGGCTAAGCGGCATCTCAAAGCGCATGAAATGACGAGTGAGATGCACTATTAAGCTTCCAGGGTAGAGCGAACAGAGACCCGATTAGATCATTTTACATTAAGGTTAATATAAGAATTCAGGGAAATTCTATCACATTTGTTCAATTTACGACGCTCCAATTTCAGATAGCGTATTGGGCTAAGCGGCATCTCAAAGCGCATGAAATGCCGAGTAAAATGGACTATTAAACTTCTAGGGTAGGGCAAACAGAGACCCGAATAGACCATTTTATATTATGGTTAATTTAATAATTCAGCAAAATTCTATCACATTTGTTCAATTTACGTCGCTCCTATTTCAGATAGCGTACTGGGCTAGGCGGCATCTTAAAGCGCATGGAATGGCGAGTAAAATGCACTATTAAACTTCTATGATAGGGCAATCAGAGACCCGATTAGATCATTTTATATTTTGGTTAATATAAGAATTCAGCGAAATTCTATCACATTTGTTCAATTTACGTCACTCCTATTTCAGATAGCGTATTGGGCTATGCGGCATCTCAAAGCGCATGAAATGACGAGTGAAATGCACTATTAAACTTCTAGGGTAGGGCGAACAGAGACCCGATTAGATCATTTTATATTATGGTTAATTTAAGAATTCAGGGAAATTCTATCACATTTGTTCAATTTACATCGCTCCTATTTCATACAGCGTATTGGGCTAAGCGGCATATCAAAGCGCATGAAATAACGAGTAAAATGCATTATTAAACTTCTAGGGTAGGGCAGACAGAGACCCGATTAGATCATTTTATATTTTGGTTAATATAAGAATTCAGCGAAATTCTATCACATTTGTTCTATTAACGTCGCTCCTATTTCAGATAGCGTAGTGGGCTAGGCGGCATCTTAAAGCGCGTGGAATGTGGAGGAAAATATACTATTCAACTTCTATGATAGGGCAATCAGAGACCCGATTAGATCATTTTATATTTTGGTTAATATAAGAATTCAGCGAAATTCTATCACATTTGTTCAATTTACGTCGCTCCTATTTCAGATAGCGTATTGGGCTAAGCGGCATCTCAAAGCGCATGAATGGCGAGTAAAATGCACTATTAAACTTCTAGGGTAGGGCGAACAGAGACCCGATTAGATCATTTCACATTAAGGTTAATATTAGAAATCAGGGAAATTCTATCACATTTTTTCAATTTACGTCGCTCCTATTTCAGATAGCGTATTGGGCTAAGCGGCATCTCGACGCGCATGAAATGGCGATTAAAACGCACTATTATACTTCTAGGGTAGGGCAAACAGAGACCCGATTAGATCATTTTATATTATGGTTAATTTAAGAATTCAGCAAAATTCTATCACAATTGTACAATTTACGTGGTTCCTATTTCAGATAGCGTACTGGGCTGGGCGGCATCTTAAAGCGCGTGGAATGGCGAGTAAAATGCACTATTAAACTTCTATGAAAGGGCAATCAGAGACCAGATTAGATCATTTTATATTTTGGTTAAAATAAGAATTCAGCGAAATTCTATCACATTTGTTCAATTTACGTCGCTCCTATTTCAGATAGCGTATTGGGCTAAGCGTCATCTCAAAGGGCATGAAATGGCGAGTGAAATGCACTATTAAACTTCTAGGGTAGGGCGAACAGAGACCCGATTAGATCATTTTATATTATGGTTAATTTAAGAATTCAGCAAAATTGTATCACATTTGTTCAATTTACGTCGCTCCTATTTCAAATAGCGTATTCGGCTACGCGGCACCTCAAAGCGCATGAAATGGCGAGTAAAAAGCACTATTAACCTTCTATGATAGGGCAATCAGAGACCAGATTAGATCATTTTTTATTTTGGTTAAAATAAGAATTCAGCGAAATTCTATCACATTTGTTCAATTTACGTCGCTCCTATTTCAGATAGCGTACTGGGCTAAGCGGCATCTTAAAGCGCGTGGAATGGAGAGTAAAATGCACTATTAACCTTCTATGGTCGGGCAATCAGAGACCAGATTGGATCATTTCATATTTTGGTTAATATAAGAATTTAGCGAAATTCTATCACATTTGTTCAATTTACGTCGCTCCTATTTCAGATAGCGTATTGGGCTAAGCAGCAAGCCAAAGCACATGAAATTGCCAGTAAAATGCACTACTAAACTTCTAGGATAGGGCAATCAGACGCCCGATTAGATCATTTTATATTACGGTTAATATATGAATACAGCGTAATTCTATCACATTTGTTCAATTTACGTCACTCCTAATTCAGATAGCGTATTGGGCTAAGGGGCATCATAAAGCGCGTGGAATGGCGAGTAAAATGCACTATTAAACTTCTATGATAGGGCAATCAGAGACCCGATTAGATCGTTTTATATTTTGTTTAATATAAGAATTCAGCGAAATTCTATCACATTTGTTCAATCTACGTCGCTCCCATTTCAGATAGCGTATTGGGCTAGGCGGCTTCTCAAAGCGCATGAAATGGCGAGTAAAATGCTCTATTAAACTTCTAGGGTAGTGCAAACAGAGACCCGATTAGATCATTTTATATTATGGTTAATAAAAGAATTTAGCGAAATTCTATCACATTTGTTCAATTTACGTCGCTCCTATTTCAGATAGCGTATTGGGCTAAGCGGCATCTCAAAGCTCATGAAATGTCGAGTAAAATGCACTAATAAACTTCTAGGGTAGGGCAAACAGAGTCCCGATTATATCATTTTATATTATGGTTAATTTAAGAATTCAGCAAAATTCTATCACATTTGTTCAATTTACGTCGCTCCTATTTCAGATAGCGTACTGGCATAGGCGGCATCTTAAAGCGCGTGGAATGGCGAGTAAAATGCAGTATTAAACTTCTATGAAAGGGCAATCAGAGACCCGATTAGATCATTTCATATTTTGGTTAATATAAGAATTCAGCGAAATTCTATCACATTTGTACAATTTACGTCGCTCATTTTTCAGATAGCGTATTGGGCTAAGCGGCATCTCAAAGCTCATGAAATGGCGAGTAAAATGCACTATTAAACTTATAGGGCAGGGCAAACAGAGACCCGATTAGATCTTTTACATTAAGGTTAATATAAGAAATCAGGGAAATTCTATCACATTTGTTCAATTTACGACGCTCCTATTTCAGATAGCGTACTGGGCTAGGCGGCATCTTAATGCACGTGGAATGGCGAGTAAAATGCACTGTTAAACTTCTACGATAGCGACCCGATTAGGTCATCTTATATTATGGTTAATATAAGAATTCAGCGAAATTTTATCACATTTGTTCAATTCACGTCGCTCCTACACCAGACATCGTATTGAGATAGGCGGCATCTTGAAGCGCGTGAAATGGCGAGTAACGTGCACTACTAAACTTCTAGGATGGGGCAATCAGTGACCCGATTAGATCGTCGTATATTATGGTTAATTTAAGAATTCGTCGTAACTCTATCACATTTGTTTTATTTACGCAGCTCTAATTTCAGATCGCGTATTGGGATAGGGTGCACCTTAAAGCGCATGAAATGCCGAGTAAAATGTACTATTAATCTTCTAGGGTAGGGTAAACAGAGACCCGATTACATCAGTTTATGTTATGGTTAATTTAAGAATTCAGCGTAATTCTATCACATTTGTTCAATTTACGGCGCTCCTATTTCAGATAGCGTATTGGGCTGTGTGGCATCTTAAAGCACATGAAATGTCGAGTGAAGTGCACTGTTAAACTTCTATGATAGGGCAATCAAAGACCCGAATAGATCATATTATATTATGGTTAATATAAGAATTCTGCGTAATCTATCACATTTGTTGAATTTATGTCGAACCTATTTCATACAGCGTATTGTGCTAAGCGGACTCTTAAGGCGCATGAAATGGCGAGCAAAATGCACTACTGAACATCTGTGATATGGCAATCGGAGACCCCATTAGATCATTTATATTATGGTTAATATAAGAATTCTGCGTAATTCTATCACATCTGTTCAATTTACGTCGCTCCTACTTCAGATAGCGTATTGGACTAAGCGGCATCTTAAAGCGCATGAAATGTCTAGCAAAATGCACTACCAAACTACTAGGATAGGGCAATCAGAGACCCGATTAGGTCATCTTATATTATGGTTAATATAAGAATTCTGCGTAATTCTATCACATTTGTTCAATTCACGTCGCTCGTACACCAGATATCGTATTGAGATAGGCGACATCTTGAAGCGCATGAAATGTCGAGTAAAATGCACTACCAACCCTCTCAGATAGTCCATCAGAGACCCAATTAGATGATTTTATATTATGGTTAATATAAGAATTCAGCGAAATTCTATCACATTTATTCAATTTACGTCGCTGCTATTTCAGATAGCGTATTGGGCTAGGCGGCATCTTACGGCGCGTGGATTGACGAGTAAAATGCACTACTAACCTTCTATGATAGGGCAATCAGAGACCCGATTAGGTCATTTTATATTATGGTTAATATAAGAATTCAGCGTTATTCTATCACATTTGTTCAGTTTACGTCGCTCCTATTTCTGATAGCGCATTGGGCTAAGCGGTATCTCAAAGCTCCTGAAATGGCGAGTAAAATGAGCTATTAAACTTCTATGATAGGGCAATCACAGACACGATTAGATCATTTTAAATTATGGTTAATATAAGAATTCTGCGCAATTCTATCGCATTTGTTCAATTTACGTCGCTTCTATTTCAGATAGCGTATTGGGCTAGGCGGCATCTTACGGCGCGTGGATTGACGAGTAAAATGCACTACTAACCTTCTATGATAGGGCAATCAGAGACCCGATTAGCTCATTTTATATCATTGTTAAAGTCAGAATTTAGCGAAATTCTATCGCATTTGTTCAGTTTACGTCGCTCCTATTTCAGATAGCGTATTGGGCTAGGCGGCAGCTTAAAGCGCATGAAATGGCGAGTAAAATGCACTAATAAACTTCTATGATAGGGCAATCAGAGGCCCGAATAGATCGTATTACATTATGGTTAATATAAGAATACTGCGTAATTCTATCACGTTTGTTCAATTTACGTAGCTCCAATTTCAGAAAGCGTATTCGGCTATGCGGCATCATAAAGCGCGTGGAATGACGAGTAAAATGCACTAC
>CAKAJE020000597.1:0-132631 GCA_916610135.2 Macropis europaea | reverse complement strand
CCAATACGCTATCTGAAATAGGAGCGACGTAAATTGAGCAAATGTGATAGAATTTTGCTGAATTCTTATATTAACCTTAATGTAAAATGATCTAATCGGGTCACTGTTTGCCCTACCCTAGAAGGTTAATAGTGCATTTCACTCGTCATTTCATGCGGATTGAGATGCCGCTAAGCCCAATAAGCTATCTGAAATAGGAGCGACGTAAATTGAACAAATGTGATAGAATTTCGCAGAATTCTTATATTAACCAAAATATAAAATGATCTAATCGAGTCTCTGTTCGCCCTAGCCTAGTAGTTTAATAGTGCATTTTATTCGCCATTTTATGCGCTTTGAGATGCCGCTTAGCCGAATACGCTATCTGAAATAGGAGCGACGTAAATTGAACAGATGTGATAGAATCTCCCTGAAATCTTATATTAACCATAATATAAAATGATCTAATCGGGACTCTGTTCGCCCTAGCCTAGTAGTTTAATAGTGCATTTTATTCGCCACTCTATGCGCTTTGAGATGCCGCTTAGCCGAATACGCTATCTGAAATAGGAGCGACGTAAATTGAACAGATGTGATAGAATCTCCCTGAAATCTTATATTAACCATAATATAAAATGATCTAATCGGGTCTCTGTTCGCCCTAGCCTAGAAGTTTAATAGTGCATTTTATTCGCCATTTCATGCGCTTTTAGATGCCGCTTAGCCTAGGACGCTATCTGAAATAGGAACGACGTAACTTGAACAAATGTGATACAATTTCACTGAATTCTTAAATTAACCATAATATAAAATGATCTAATCGGGTCTCTGTTTGCCCTACCGTAGAAGTTTAATAGTGCATTTTACTCGCCATTGCATGTGCTTTGAGATGCCGCTAAGCCCAATAAGCTATCTGTAATAGGAGCGACGTAAATTTTACAAATGTGATAGAATTGCGTTGAATTCTTATATTAACCAAAATATAAAATGGTCTAATCGGGTCTCTGATTGCCCTATCATAGAAGTTTAATAGTGCATTTTACTCGCCATTCCGCGCGCTTTAAGATGCCGCCTAGCCCAGTACGCTATCTGAAATAGGAGCGACGTAAATTGAACAAATGTGAGAGAATTTTGCTGAATTCTTAAATTAACCATAATATAAAATGATCTAATCGGGTCCCTGTTTGCCCTACCCTAGAAGTTTGATAGTGCATTTCACTCTTCATTTCATGCGCTTTGAGATGCCGCTAAGCCCAATAAGCTATCTGTAATAGAAGCGACGTAAATTGAACAAATGTGATAGAATTTCGTTGAATTCTTATATTAACCTTAATGTAAAATGATCTAATCGGGACTCTGTTTGCCTTATCCTAGAAGTTTAATAGTGCAATATACTCGTCATTTCATGCTGATTGAGATGCCGCTTAGCCCAATACGATATCTGAAATAGGAACGACGTAACTTGAACAAATGTGATAGAATTCCCGTGAATTCTTATATTAACCTTAATGTAAAATGATCCAATCGGGTCTCTGTTCGCCCTACCATAGAAGTCTAATAGTGCATTTCTCTCGCCATTTCATGCGCTTTGAGATGCCGCTTAGCCCAATACGCTATCTGAAATAGGAGCGACGTAAGTTGAACAAATGTGATAGAATTTCGCAGAATTCTTATATTAACCAAAATATAAAATGATCTAATCGGGTCTCTGTTCGCCCTAGCCTAGTAGTTTAATAGTGCATTTTATTCGTCATTTCATGCGCTTTGAGATGCCGCTTTGCCCAATACGCTATCTGAAATAGGAGCGACGTAAATTGAACGAATGTGATAGAATTTCGCTCAATCCTTAAATTAACCATAATATAAAATGATCTAATCGGGTCTCTGTTTGCCCTACCCTAGAACGTTAATAGTGCATTTTACTCGTCATTTCATGCGCTTTGAGATGCCGCTTAGCCTAATACGCTATCTGAAATTGGAGCGATATAAGTTGAACAAATGTGATAGAATTTCGCTGAATTCTTTTATTAACCATAATGTAAAATGATCTAATCGGATCTCTGTTCGCCCGAGCCTAGAACTTTAATAGTGCATTTTATTCGCCATTTCAAACGCCTTGAGATGCCGCTTTGCCCAATACGCTATCTGAAATAGGAGCGACGTAAATTGAACAAATGTGATAGAATTTCACTGAATTCTTATATTAACCAAAATATAAAATGATCTAATCGGGTCTCTGATTGCCCTAGGATAGAAGTTAAATAGTGCATTTTACTCGCCATTCCGAACGCTTTAAGATGCCGCATAGCCCAGTTCGCTATCTGCAATAGGAGCGACGTAAATTGAACAAATGTGATAGAATTTCGCTGAATTCTTTTATTAACCATAATGTAAAATGATCTGCTCGGGTCTCTGTTCGCCCTAGCCTAGAAGTTTAATAGTGCATTTCACTCGTCATTTCATGCGCTTTGAGATGCCGCTGAGCCGAATAAGCTATTTGTAATAGGAGCGACGCAAATTGAACAAATGTGATAGAATTTCGCTGAATTCTTATATTAACCAAAATATAAAATGATCTAATCGGGTCTCTGATTGCCCTATCATAGAATTTTAATAGTGCATTTTACTCGCCATTCCACGCGCTTTAAGATGCCGCCTAACCCAGTACGCTATCTGAAATAGAAGCGACGTTACTTGAACAAGTGTGATAGAATCTCGCTGAATACTTATATTAACCTTAATGTAAAATGATCTAATCGGGTCTCTGTTCGCCCTAGCCTAGAAGATTAATAGCGCATTTTATTCGCCATTTCATGCGCCTTGAGATGCCGCTTAGCCCAATACGCTATCTGAAATAGGAGCGACGTAAATTGAACAAATGTGATAGAATATCCCTGAAATCTTATATTAAACAAAATATAAAATGATCTAATCGGGTCTCTGATTGCCCTATCATAGAAGTTTAGCAGTGCATTTTACTCGCCATTCCACGCGCTTTAACATGCCGCCTAGCCCAGTACGCTATCTAAATTAGGAGCGACGTAAGCTGAACAAATGTGATAGAATTACGCTGAATTCTTATATTAACCGTAATATAAAATAATCTAATCGGGTCTCTGTTTGCCTTATCCTAGAAGTTTAGTATTGCATTTTACTCGTCATTTCATGCGCTTTGAGATGCCGCTGAGCCCAATAAGCTACCTGTAATAGGAGCGACGTAAATTGAACAAATGTGATAGAATTTCGCTGAATTCTTAAATTAACCATAATATGAAATAACCTAATCGGGTCTCTGTTTGCCCTACCCTAGAAGTTTAATAGTGCATTGCACTCGTCATTTCATGCGCTTTGAGATGCCGCTAAGCCCAATAAGCTATCTGTAATAGAAGCGACGGAAATTGAACAAATGTGATAGAATTTCGTTGAATTCTTATATTAACCAAAATATAAAATGATCTAATCGGGTCTCTGATTGCCCTATCATAGAAGTTTAATAGTGCATTTTACTCGCCATTTCATGCGCCTTCAGATGCCGCTTAGCCCAATAAGCTATCTGAATTAGGAGCGACGTAAATTGAACAAATGTGATAGAATTTCCCTGAAATCTTATATTAAACAAAATATAAAATGATCTAATCGGGTCTCTGATTGCCCTATCACAGAAGTTTAACAGTGCATTTCACTCGTCATTTCATGCGCTTTGACATGCCGCTTAGCCCAATAAGCTATCTGAAATAGGAGCGACGTAAATTGAACAAATGTGATAGAATTTCGCTGAATTCTTAAATTAACTATAATATAAAATGATTTAATCGGGTCTCTGTTGGCCCAACCCTAGAAGTTTAATAGTGCATTTTACTCGCCATTTCAGGCGCTTTGAGATGCCGTTTAGTGCAATACGCTATCTGAAATAGGAGCGACGTAAATTGAACAAATGTGATAGAATTTCGCTGAATTCTTATATTAACCAAAATGTAAAATGATCTAATCGGGTCTCTGTTTGACCTACCCTAGAAGTTTAAAAGTGCATTTTACTCGCCATTTCATGTGCTTTGAGATGCCGCATAGTCCAATACGCTATCTGGAATAGGAGCGACGTAAATTGAACAAATGTGATAGAGTTTCCCTGAATTCTTATATTAACCTTAATGTAAAATGATCTAATCGGGTCTCTGTTCGCCCTACCATAGAAGTCTAATAGTGCATTTCACTCGCCATTCCACGCGCTTTAAGATGCCGCCGAGCCCAGTACGGTATCTGAAATAGGAGCGACGTAAATTGAACAAATGTGATAGAATTTTGCTGAATTCTTAAATTAACCATAATATAAAATGATCTAATCGGGTCTCTGCACGCCCTACCATAGAAATCTAATAGTGCATTTTACTCGCCATTTCATGAGCTTTGAGATGCCGCTTAGCCCAATACGCTATCTGAAATAGGAGCGACGTAAGTTGAACAAATGTGATAGAATTTCCCTGAAATCTTATATTAAACAAAATATAAAATGATCTAATCGGGTCTCTGATTGCCCTATCATAAAAGTTTAGCAGTGCATGTTACTCGCCATTCCACGCGCTTTAAGATGCCGCCTAGCCCAGTACGCTATCTAAATTAGCAGCGACGTAAGTTGAACAAATGTGATAGAATTACGCTGAATTCTTATATTAAGCGTAATATAAAATAATCTAATCGGGTCTCTGTTTGCCTTATCCTAGAAGTTTAGTATTGCATTTTACTCGCCATTTCATGCGCTTTGAGATACCGCTTAGCCCAATACGCTATCTGAAATAGGAACGACGTAAGTTGAACAAATGTTATAGAATTACGCTGAATTCTTATATTAACCGTAATATAAAATGATCTAATCGGGTCTCTGTTTGCCTTGCCCTAGAAGTATAATAGTGCATTATACCTCCCATTTCATGCGCTTTTAGATGCCGCTTAGCCCAGGACGCTATCTGAAATAGGAACGACGTAAATTGAACAAATGTGATAGAATTTTGCTGAATTCTTAAATTAACCATAGTATAAAATGATCTAATCGGGTCTCTGTACGCCCTACCATAGAAATCTAATAGTGCATTTTACTCGCCATTTCACGCGCTTTGAGATGCCGCTTAGCCCAATACGCTATCTGAAATAGGAGCGACGTAAGTTGAACAAATGTGATAGAATTTCGCTGAATTCTTTTATTAACCATAATGTAAAATGATCTGATCGGGTCTCTGTTCGCCCTAGCCTAGAAGTTTAAGAGTGCATTTTATTCGCCATTTCATGCGCTTTGAGATGCCGCTTAGCCGAATACGCTATCTGAAATAGGAGCGACGTAAATTGAACAAATGCGATAGAATTTCCCTGAAATCTTATATTAAACAAAATATAAAATGATCTAATCGGGTCTCTGGTTGCCCTATCATAGAAGTTTAGTAGTGCAT
Source organism: Macropis europaea (assembly GCA_916610135.2). Classification (NCBI taxonomy): domain Eukaryota; kingdom Metazoa; phylum Arthropoda; class Insecta; order Hymenoptera; family Melittidae; genus Macropis; species Macropis europaea. Next base: position 127,214 of record CAKAJE020000597.1, on the reverse strand, counting down.
TTTACTCGCCATTCCACGCGCTTTATGATGCCGCCTAGCCCAGTACGGTATCTGAAATAGGAGCTACGTAAGTTGAACAAATGTGATGGAATTACGCTGAATTCTTATATTAACCGTAATATAAAATGATGTAATCGGGCCTCTGTTTGCCCTATCATAGAAGTTTGATAGTGCATTATACTCGCCATTTCATGTGCTTTAAGCTGCCGCATAGCCCAATACGCTATCTGGAATAGGAGCGACGTAAATTGAACAAATGTGATAGAATTTCCCTGAATTCTTATATTGACCTTAATGTAAAATGATCTAATCGTGTCTCTGTTCGCCCTACCATAGAAGTCTAATAGCGCATTTCACTCGCCATTTCATGCGCTTTGAGATGCCGCTTAGCACAATACGCTGTATGAAATAGGGGCGACGTAAATTGAACAAATGTGATAGAATTACGCTGAATTCTTATATTATCCGTAATGTAAAATGATCTAATCGGGTCTCTGTTTGCCTTATCCTAGAAGTTTAATAGTGCATTTTACTCGCCATTTCATGCGCTTTGAGATGCCGCTTAGACCAATACGCTATCTGGAATAGGAGCGACGTAAATTGAACAAACGTGATAGAATTTCGCGGAATTCTTAAATTAACCATAATATAAAAATGATCTAATCGGGTCTCTGATTGCCCTATCATAGAAGTTTAATAGTGCATTTTACTCGCCATTCCACGCGCTTTATGATGCCGCCTAGCCCAGTACGGTATCTGAAATAGGAGCAACGTAAGTTGAACAAATGTGATAGAATTACGCTGAATTCTTATATTAACCGTAATATAAAATGATGTAATCGGGCCTCTGTTTGCCCTATCATAGAAGTTTAAGAGTGCATTTTACTCGCCATTTCATGCGCTTTGAGATGCCGCATAGCCCAATACGCTATCTGGAATAGGAGCGACGTAAATTGAACAAATGTGATAGAATTTCCCTGAATTCTTACATTAAGCTTACTGTAAAATGATCTAATCGTGTCTCTGTTCGCCCTACCATAGAAGTCTAATAGTGCATTTCACTCGCCATTTCATGCGCTTTGAGATGCCGCTTAGCACAATACGCTATTTGAAATAGGGGCGACGTAAATTGATCAAATGTGATAGAATTACGCTGAATTCTTATATTATCCGTAATATAAAATGATCTAATCAGGTCTCTGTTTGCCTTATCCTAGAAGTTTAATAGTGCATTTTACTCGCCATTTCATGCGCTTTGAGATGCCGCTTAGCCCAATACGCTATCTGAAATAGGAGCGACGTAAATTGAACAAATGTGATAGAATTTCCCTGAAATCTTATATTAAACAAAATATAAAATGATCTAATCGGGTCTCTGATTGCCCTATCATAGAAGATTAGTAGTGCATTTTACTCGCCATTCCACGCGCTTTAAGATGCCGCCTAGCCCAGTACGCTATCTGAAATATGAGCGACGTAACTTGAACAAATGTGATAGAATTACGCTGCATTCTTATATTAACCGTAATATAAAATGATCTAATCGGGTCTCTGTTTGCCTTACCCTAGAAGTTTAATAGTGCATTATACTCGCCATTTCATGCGCTTCGAGATGCCGCTTAGCCCAATACGCTATCTGAAATAGGAGCGACATAAATTGAACAAATATGATAGAATTACGCTGAATTCTTATATTATCCGTAATGTAAAATGATCTAATCGGGTCTCTGTTTGCCTTATCCTAGAAGTTTAATAGTGCATTTTACTCGCCATTTCATGCGCTTTGAGATGCCGCTTAGACCAATACGCTATCTGGAATAGGAGCGACGTAAATTGAACAAACGTGATAGAATTTCGCGGAATTCTTAAATTAACCATAATATAAAATGATCTAATCGGGTCTCTGATTGCCCTATCATAGAAGTTTAATAGTGCATTTTACTCGCCATTCCACGCGCTTTATGATGCCGCCTAGCCCAGTACGGTATCTGAAATAGGAGCAACGTAAGTTGAACAAATGTGATAGAATTACGCTGAATTCTTATATTAACCGTAATATAAAATGATGTAATCGGGCCTCTGTTTGCCCTATCATAGAAGTTTAAGAGTGCATTTTACTCGCCATTTCATGCGCTTTGAGATGCCGCATAGCCCAATACGCTATCTGGAATAGGAGCGACGTAAATTGAACAAATGTGATAGAATTTCCCTGAATTCTTACATTAAGCTTACTGTAAAATGATCTAATCGTGTCTCTGTTCGCCCTACCATAGAAGTCTAATAGTGCATTTCACTCGCCATTTCATGCGCTTTGAGATGCCGCTTAGCACAATACGCTATTTGAAATAGGGGCGACGTAAATTGATCAAATGTGATAGAATTACGCTGAATTCTTATATTATCCGTAATATAAAATGATCTAATCAGGTCTCTGTTTGCCTTATCCTAGAAGTTTAATAGTGCATTTTACTCGCCATTTCATGCGCTTTGAGATGCCGCTTAGCCCAATACGCTATCTGAAATAGGAGCGACGTAAATTGAACAAATGTGATAGAATTTCCCTGAAATCTTATATTAAACAAAATATAAAATGATCTAATCGGGTCTCTGATTGCCCTATCATAGAAGATTAGTAGTGCATTTTACTCGCCATTCCACGCGCTTTAAGATGCCGCCTAGCCCAGTACGCTATCTGAAATATGAGCGACGTAACTTGAACAAATGTGATAGAATTACGCTGCATTCTTATATTAACCGTAATATAAAATGATCTAATCGGGTCTCTGTTTGCCTTACCCTAGAAGTTTAATAGTGCATTATACTCGCCATTTCATGCGCTTCGAGATGCCGCTTAGCCCAATACGCTATCTGAAATAGGAGCGACATAAATTGAACAAATATGATAGAATTACGCTGAATTCTTATATTATCCGTAATATAAAATGATCTAATCGGGTCTCTGTTTGCCTTATCCTAGAAGTTTAATAGTGCATTTTACTCGCCATTTCATGCGCTTTGAGATGCCGCTTAGCCCAATACGCTATCTGGAATAGGAGCGACGTAAATTGAACAAATGTGATAGAATTTCCCTGAATTCTTATATTAACCTTAATGTAAAATGATGTAATCGGGCCTCTGTTTGCCCTATCATAGAAGTTTAAGAGTGCATTTTACTCGCCATTTCATGCGCTTTGAGATGCCGCATAGCCCAATACGCTATCTGAAATAGGAGCGACGTAAATTGAACAAATGTTATAGAATTTCGCTGAATTCTTAAATTAACCATAATATAAAATGATCTAATCGGGTCTCTGTTCGCCCTACCATAGAAGTCTAATAGTGCATTTCACTCGCCATTCCACGCGCTTTAAGATGCCGCCGAGCCCAGTACGCTATCTGAAGTAGGAGCGACGTAAGTTGAACAAATGTGATAGAATTACGCTGAATTCTTATATTAACCGTAATATAAAATGATCTAATCGGTTCTCTGTTCGCCCTACCCTAGAAGTTTAAGAGTGCCTTTCACTCGTCATTTCATGCGCTTTGAGATGCCGCTTAGCCCAATACGCTATCTGAAATAGGAGCGACGTAAATTCAACAAATGTGATAGAATTTCCCTGAAATCTTATATTAAACAAAATATAAAATGATCTAGTCGGGTCTCTGATTGCCCTTTCATAGAAGTTTAATAGTGCATTTTGATCGCCATTCCACGCGCTTTAAGATGCCGCCTAACCCAGTACGCTATCTGAAATTTGAGCGACGTAAATTGAACAAATGTGACAGAATTTTGCTGACATCTTAAATTAACTATAATATAAAATGATCTAATCGGGTCTCTGTTTGCCCTACCCTACAAGTTTAGCAGTGCATTTTACTCGCCATTTCATGCGCTTTGAGATGCCGCTTAGCCCAATACGCTATCTGAAATAGGAGCGACGTAAATTGAACAATTGTGATAGAATTTCGCTGAATTCTTATATTAACCAAAATATAGCATGATCTAGTCGGGTCTCTGATTGCCCTATCATAGTAGTTTAATAGTGAATTTCACTCGTCATTTCATGCGCTTTAAGATGCCGCCTAGCCCAGTACGCTATCTGAAATTGGAGCGACGTGAATTGAACAAATGTGATAGAATTTTGCTGACATCTTGAATTAACGATAATATAAAATGATCTAATCGGGTCCCTGTTTGCCCTACCCTACAAGTTTAGCAGTGCATTTTACTCGCCATTTCATGCGCTTTGAGATGCCGCTTAGCCCAATACGCTATCTGAAATAGGAGCGACGTAAATTCAACAAATGTGATAGAATTTCCCTGAAATCTTATATTAAACAAAATATAAAATGATCTAAACGGGACTCTGATTGCCCTATCATAGAAGTTTAGAAGTGCATTTTACTCGCCCTTCCACGCGCTTTAAGATGCCGCCTAGCCCAGTACGCTATCTCAAATAGGAGCCACGTATGTTGAACAGATGTGACAGAATTACGCTGAATTCTTATATTAACCGTAATATAAAATGATCTAATCGGATCTCTGTTCGCCCTACCCTAGAAGATTACTAGTGCATTTCACTCGTTATTTCATGCGCTTTGAGATGCCGCTTAGCCCAATAAGCTATCTGAAATAGGAGCGACGTAAGTTGAACAAATGTGATAGAATTTCGCTGAATTCTTATATTAACCAAAATATAAGATGATCCAATCGGCTCTCTGATAGCCCTATCATAGAAGTTTAATAGTGCATTTTACCCGCCATTCCACGCGCTTTAAGATGCCGCCTAGCCCAGTACGCTATCTGAAATAGGAGCGACGTTCGTTGAACAAATGTGATAGAATTACGCTGAATTCTTATATTAACCGTAATATAAAATGAACGAATCGGGTCTCTGTTTGCCTTATCCTAGAAGATTAATAGTGCATTTTACTCGCCATTTCATGCGCATTGACATGCCGCTTAGCCCAATACGCTATCTGAAATATCAGCGACGTAAATTGAACAAATGTGATAGAATTTCCCTGAATTCTTATATTAACCATAATGTAAAATGATCTAATCGGGCCTTTGTTCGCCCTACCCTAGAAGTTTAGCAGTGCATTTTACTCGCCATTTCATGCGCTTTGAGATGCCGCTTAGCCCAATACGATATCTGAAATAGGAGCGACGTACATTGAACAACTGTGATAGAATTTCGCTGAATTCTTATATTAACCAAAATATAAAATGATCTAGTCGGGTCTCTGATTGCCCTATCATAGAAGTTTAATAGTGCATTTTGATCGCCATTCCACGCGCTTTAAGATGCCGCCTAACCCAGTACGCTATCTGGAATTGGAGCGACGTAAATTGAACAAATGTGACAGAATTTTGCTGACATCTTAAATTAACTATAATATAAAATGATCTAATCGGGTCTCTGTTTGCCCTACCCTACAAGTTTAGCAGTGCATTTTACTCGCCATTTCATGCGCTTTGAGATGCCGCTTAGCCCAATACGCTATCTGAAATAGGAGCGACGTAAATTGAACAATTGTGATAGAATTTCGCTGAATTCTTATATTAACCAAAATATAAAATGATCTAGTCGGGTCTCTGATTGCCCTATCATAGTAGTTTAATAGTGAATTTCACTCGTCATTTCATGCGCTTTAAGATGCCGCCTAGCCCAGTACGCTATCTGAAATTGGAGCGACGTAAATTGAACAAATGTGATAGAATTTTGCTGACATCTTGAATTAACGATAATATAAAATGATCTAATCGGGTCCCTGTTTGCCCTACCCTACAAGTTTAGCAGTGCATTTTACTAGCCATTTCATGCGCTTTGAGATGCCGCTTAGCCCAATACGATATCTGAAATAGGAGCGACGTAAATTGAACAAATGTGATAGAATTTTGCTGACATCTTGAATTAACCATAATATAAAATGATCAAATCGGGTCTCTGTTTGCCCTACCCAAGAAGTTTAATAGTGCATTTCTCTCGTCATTTCATGCGCTTTGAGATGCCGCTTAGCCCCATACGCTATCTGAAATAGGAGCGACGTAAATTCAACAAATGTGTTAGAATTTCCCTGAAATCTTATATTAAACAAAATATAAAATGATCTAAACGGGACTCTGATTGCCCTATCATAGAAGTTTAGAAGTGCATTTTACTCGCCCTTCCACGCGCTTTAAGATGCCGCCTAGCCCAGTACGCTATCTCAAATAGGAGCCACGTATGTTGAACAAATGTGATAGAATTACGCTGAATTCTTATATTAACCGTAATATAAAATCATCTAATCGGATCTCTGTTCGCCCTACCCTAGAAGATTACTAGTGCATTGCACTCGTCATTTCATGCGCTTTGAGATGCCGCTTAGCCCAATAAGCTATCTGAAATAGGAGCGACGTAAGTTGAACAAATGTGATAGAATTTCGCTGAATTCTTATATTAACCAAAATATAAGATGATCCAATCGGGTCTCTGATAGCCCTATCATAGAAGTTTAATAGTGCATTTTACTCGCCATTTCACGCGCTTTAAGATGCCGCCTAGCCCAGTACGCTATCTGAAATAGGAGCGACGTACGTTGAACAAATGTGATAGAATTACGCTGAATTCTTATATTAACCGTAATATAAAATGAACGAATCGGGTCTCTGTTTGCCTTATCCTAGAAGATTAATAGTGCATTTGACTCGCCATTTCATGCGCATTGAGATGCCGCTTAGCCCAATACGCTATCTGAAATATCAGCGACCGTAAATTGAACAAATGTGATAGAATTTCCCTGAATTCTTATATTAACCTTAATGTAAAATGATCTAATCGGGCCTTTGTTCGCCGTACCCTAGAAGTTTAGCAGTGCATTTTACTCGCCATTTCATGCGCTTTGAGATGCCGCTTAGCCCAATACGATATCTGAAATAGGAGCGACGTAAATTGAACGAATGTGATAGAATTTCGCTGGATTCTTATATTAACCAAAATATAAAATGATCTAATCGGGTCTCCGATAGCCCTATCATAGAAGTTTAATAGTGCATTTTACTCGCCATTCCACGCGCTTTAAGATGCCGCCTAGCCCAGTACGCTATCTGAAATAGGAGCGACGTAAGTTGAACAAATGTGATAGAATTTCCCTGAATTCTTATATTAACCCTTAATGTAAAATGATCTAATCGGGTCTCTGTTTGCCTCATCCTAGAAGTTTAATAGTGCATTTTACTCGCCATTTCATGCGCATTGAGATGCCGCTTAGCCCAATACGCTGTCTGAAATAGGAGCGACGTAAATTGAACAAATATGATAGAGTTTCGCTGAATTCTTAAATTAACCATAATATAAAATGATCTTATCCGGTCTCTGTTTGCCCTACCCTAGAAGTTTAATAGTGCATTTCACTCGTCATTTCATGCGCTTTGAGATGCCGCTTAGCCCAATAAGCTATCTGAAATAGGAGCGACGTAAATTGAACAAAAGTGATAGAATTTCGCTGATTCCTTATATTAACCAAAATATAAAATGATCTAGTCGGGTCTCTGATTGCCCTATCATAGAAGTTTAATAGTGCATTTAGCTCGCCTTTCCACACGCTTTAAGATGCCGCCTTGCCCAGTACGCTATCTGAAATTGGAGCGACGTAAATTGAACAAATGTGATAGAATTTGGCTGAATTCTTAAATTAACCATAACATAAAATGATCTAATCGGGACTCTGTTTGCCCTACCCTACAAGTTTAATAGTGCATTTTACTCGCCATTTCTTGCGCTTTGAGATGCCGCTTTGCCCAATAAGCTATCTGAAATAGGAGTGACGTAAATTGAACAAATGTGAGAGAATTTCGCTGAATTCTTATATTAACCTTAATGTAAAATGTTCTAATCGGGTCTCTGTTCGCCCTACCCTTGAAGATTAATAGTGCATTTCACTCGTCATTTCATGCGCTTTGAGATGGCGCTTAGCCCAATACGCTATCTGAAATAGGAGCGACGTAAATTGAACAAATGTGATAGAATTTGGCTGAATTCGTAAATTAACCATAATATAATATGATCTAATCGGGTCTCTGTTTGCCCTACCCTATAAGTTTAATAGTGCATTTTACTCGCCATTTCATGCGCATTGAGATGCCGCTTAGCCCAATACGCTATCTGAAATAGGAGCGACGTAAATTGAACAAATGTGATAGAATTTCCCTGAATACTTATATTAACCTTAATCTAAAATGATCTAATCGGGTCTCTGTTCGCCCTACCCTAGGAGTTTAATAGTGCATTTCACTCGCCATTTCATGCGCTTTGAGATGCCGCTTAGCCCAATACGCTATCTGAAATAGGAGCGACGTAAATAGAACAATTGTGATAGAATTTCGCTGAATTCTTATATTAACCAAAATATAAAATGATCTAATCGGGTCTCTGATTGCCCTATCATAGAAGTTTAATAGTGCATTTTACTCGCCAATCCACGCGCTTTAAGATTCCGCCTAGCCCAGTACGCTATCTGAAATAGGAGCGACGTAAATTGAACAAATGTGATAGAATTTGGCTGAATTCTTAAATTAACCATAATATAAAATGATCTAAACGGGTCTCTGTTTGCCCTACCCTAGAAGTTTAATAGTGCATTTTACTCGCCATTTCATGCGCTTTGAGATGGCGCTTAGCCCAATACGCTATCTGAAATAGGAGCGACGTAAATTGAACGAATGTGATAGAATTTCGCTGAATTCTTATATTAACCAAAATATAAAATGATCTAATCGGGACTCTGATTGCCCTATCATAGAAGTTTAATAGTGCATTTTACTCGCCCTTCCACGCGCTTTAAGATGCCGCCTAGCCCAGTACGCTATCTGAAATAGGAGCGACGTAAGTTGAACAAATGTGATAGAATTTGGCTGTATTCTTAAATTAACCATAATATAAAATGATCTAATCGGGCCTCTGTTTGCCCTATCATAGATGTTTAATAGTGCATTTCACTCGTCATTTCATGCGCTTTGAGATGCCGCTTAGCCCAATACGCTATCTGAAATAGGAGCGACGTAAATTGAACAAATGTGATAGAATTTCCCAGAATTCTTATATTAACCTTAATGTAAAATGATATAAACGGGACTCTGATTGCCCTATCATAGAAGTTTAGTTGTGCATTTTGCTCGCCCTTCCACGTGCTTTAAGATGCCGCCTAGCCCAGTACACTATCTGAAATAGGAGCGACGTATGTTGAACAAATGTGATAGAATTACGCTGAATTCTTAAATTAACCATAATATAAAATGATCTAATCGGGTCTCTGATTGCCCTATCATAGCAGTTTAATAGTGCATTTTACTCGCCAATCCACGCGCTTTAAGATTCCGCCTAGCCCAGTATGCTATCTGAAATAGGAGCGACGTAAATTGAAAAAATGTGATAGAATTTGGCTGAATTCTTAAATTAACCATAATATAAAATGATCTAATCGGGTCTCTGTTTGCCCTACCCTAGAAGTTTAATAGTGTATTTTACTCGCCATTTCATGCGCTTTGAGATGCCGCTTAGCCCAATACGCATCTGAATAGGAGCGACGTAAGTTGAACAAATGTGATAGAATTTGGCTGAATTCGTAAATTAACCATAATATAATATGATCTAATCGGGTCTCTGTTTGCCCTACCCTATAAGTTTAATAGTGCATTTTACTCGCCATTTCATGCGCTTTGAGATGCCGCTTAGCCCAATACGCTATCTGAAATAGGAGCGACGTAAATTGAACAAATGTGATAGAATTTGGCTGAATTCGTAAATTAACCATAATATAATATGATCTAATCGGGTCTCTGTTTGCCCTACCCTATAAGATTACTAGTGCATTTCACTCGTCATTTCATGCGCTTTGAGATGCCTCTTAGCCCAATAAGCTATCTGAAATAGGAGCGACGTAAGTTGAACAAATGTGATAGAATTTCGCTGAATTCTTATATTAACCAAAACATAAAATGATCGAATCGGGTCTCTGATAGCCCTATCATAGAAGTTTAATAGTGCATTTTACTCGCCATTTCACGCGCTTTAAGATGCCGCCTAGCCCAGTACGCTCTCTGAAATAGGAGCGACGTACGTTGAACAAATGTGATAGAATTACGCTGAATTCTTATATTAACCGTAATATAAAATTATCTAATCGGGTCTCTGTTTGCCCTACCCTAGAAGTTTAATGGTGCACTTTGCTCGCCATTTCATGCGCTTTGAGATGGCCGTTAGCCCAATACGCTATCTGAAATAGGAGCGACGTAAATTGAACAATTGTGATAGAATTTCGCTGAATTCTTATATTAACCAAAATATAAAATGATCTAGTCGGGTCTCTGATTGCCCTACCATAGAAGTTTAATAGTGCATTTAGCTCGCCTTTCCACACGCTTTAAGATGCCTCCTAGCCCAGTACGCTATCCGAAATAGGAGCGACGTACGTTGAACAAATGTGATAGAATTACGCAGAATTCTTATATTAACCGTAATATAAAATGAACGAATCGGGTCTCTGTTTGCCTTATCCTAGAAGTTTAATAGTGCATTTTACTCGCCATTTCATGCGCATTGAGATGCCGCTTAGCCCAATACGCTATCTGAAATATCAGCGACGTAAATTGAACAAATGTGATAGTATTTCGCTGAATTCTTAAATTAACCATAATATAAAATGATCTAATCGGGTCTCTGTTTGCTCTACCCTAGAAGCTTAATAGTGCATTTCACTCGTCAATTCATACGCTTTGAGATGCCGCATAGCCCAATACGCTATCTGAAATAGGAGCGACGTAAATTGAACAAATGTGATAGAATTTCCCTGAATACTTATATTAACCTTAATCTAAAATGATCTAATCGGGTCTCTGTTCGCCCTACCCTAGGAGTTTAATAGTGCATTTCACTCGCCATTTCATGCGCTTTGAGATGCCGCTTAGCCCAATACGCTATCTGAAATAGGAGCGACGTAAATAGAACAATTGTGATAGAATTTCGCTGAATTCTTATATTAACCAAAATATAAAATGATCTAGTCGGGTCTCTGATTGCCCTATCATAGTAGTTTAATAGTGAATTTCACTCGTCATTTCATGCGCTTTAAGATGCCGCCTAGCCCAGTACGCTATCTGAAATTGGAGCGACGTAAATTGAACAAATGTGATAGAATTTTGCTGACATCTTGAATTAACGATAATATAAAATGATCTAATCGGGTCCCTGTTTGCCCTACCCTACAAGTTTAGCAGTGCATTTTACTAGCCATTTCATGCGCTTTGAGATGCCGCTTAGCCCAATACGATATCTGAAATAGGAGCGACGTAAATTGAACAAATGTGATAGAATTTTGCTGACATCTTGAATTAACCATAATATAAAATGATCAAATCGGGTCTCTGTTTGCCCTACCCAAGAAGTTTAATAGTGCATTTCTCTCGTCATTTCATGCGCTTTGAGATGCCGCTTAGCCCCATACGCTATCTGAAATAGGAGCGACGTAAATTCAACAAATGTGTTAGAATTTCCCTGAAATCTTATATTAAACAAAATATAAAATGATCTAAACGGGACTCTGATTGCCCTATCATAGAAGTTTAGAAGTTATTTTACTCGCCCTTCCACGCGCTTTAAGATGCCGCCTAGCCCAGTACGCTATCTCAAATAGGAGCCACGTATGTTGAACAAATGTGATAGAATTACGCTGAATTCTTATATTAACCGTAATATAAAATGATCTAATCGGATCTCTGTTCGCCCTACCCTAGAAGATTACTAGTGCATTGCACTCGTCATTTCATGCGCTTTGAGATGCCGCTTAGCCCAATAAGCTATCTGAAATAGGAGCGACGTAAGTTGAACAAATGTGATAGAATTTCGCTGAATTCTTATATTAACCAAAATATAAGATGATCCAATCGGGTCTCTGATAGCCCTATCATAGAAGTTTAATAGTGCATTTTACTCGCCATTTCACGCGCTTTAAGATGCCGCCTAGCCCAGTACGCTATCTGAAATAGGAGCGACGTACGTTGAACAAATGTGATAGAATTACGCTGAATTCTTATATTAACCGTAATATAAAATGAACGAATCGGGTCTCTGTTTGCCTTATCCTAGAAGATTAATAGTGCATTTGACTCGCCATTTCATGCGCATTGAGATGCCGCTTAGCCCAATACGCTATCTGAAATATCAGCGACGTAAATTGAACAAATGTGATAGAATTTCCCTGAATTCTTATATTAACCTTAATGTAAAATGATCTAATCGGGCCTTTGTTCGCCGTACCCTAGAAGTTTAGCAGTGCATTTTACTCGCCATTTCATGCGCTTTGAGATGCCGCTTAGCCCAATACGATATCTGAAATAGGAGCGACGTAAATTGAACGAATGTGATAGAATTTCGCTGGATTCTTATATTAACCAAAATATAAAATGATCTAATCGGGTCTCCGATAGCCCTATCATAGAAGTTTAATAGTGCATTTTACTCGCCATTCCACGCGCTTTAAGATGCCGCCTAGCCCAGTACGCTATCTGAAATAGGAGCGACGTAAGTTGAACAAATGTGATAGAATTTCCCTGAATTCTTATATTAACCTTAATGTAAAATGATCTAATCGGGTCTCTGTTTGCCTCATCCTAGAAGTTTAATAGTGCATTTTACTCGCCATTTCATGCGCATTGAGATGCCGCTTAGCCCAATACGCTGTCTGAAATAGGAGCGACGTAAATTGAACAAATATGATAGAGTTTCGCTGAATTCTTAAATTAACCATAATATAAAATGATCTTATCCGGTCTCTGTTTGCCCTACCCTAGAAGTTTAATAGTGCATTTCACTCGTCATTTCATGCGCTTTGAGATGCCGCTTAGCCCAATCAGCTATCTGAAATAGGAGCGACGTAAATTGAACAAAAGTGATAGAATTTCGCTGATTCCTTATATTAACCAAAATATAAAATGATCTAGTCGGGTCTCTGATTGCCCTATCATAGAAGTTTAATAGTGCATTTAGCTCGCCTTTCCACACGCTTTAAGATGCCGCCTTGCCCAGTACGCTATCTGAAATTGGAGCGACGTAAATTGAACAAATGTGATAGAATTTGGCTGAATTCTTAAATTAACCATAACATAAAATGATCTAATCGGGACTCTGTTTGCCCTACCCTACAAGTTTAATAGTGCATTTTACTCGCCATTTCTTGCGCTTTGAGATGCCGCTTTGCCCAATAAGCTATCTGAAATAGGAGTGACGTAAATTGAACAAATGTGAGAGAATTTCGCTGAATTCTTATATTAACCTTAATGTAAAATGTTCTAATCGGGTCTCTGTTCGCCCTACCCTTGAAGATTAATAGTGCATTTCACTCGTCATTTCATGCGCTTTGAGATGGCGCTTAGCCCAATACGCTATCTGAAATAGGAGCGACGTAAATTGAACAAATGTGATAGAATTTGGCTGAATTCGTAAATTAACCATAATATAATATGATCTAATCGGGTCTCTGTTTGCCCTACCCTATAAGTTTAATAGTGCATTTTACTCGCCATTTCATGCGCATTGAGATGCCGCTTAGCCCAATACGCTATCTGAAATAGGAGCGACGTAAATTGAACAAATGTGATAGAATTTCCCTGAATACTTATATTAACCTTAATCTAAAATGATCTAATCGGGTCTCTGTTCGCCCTACCCTAGAAGTTTAATAGTGCATTTCACTCGCCATTTCATGCGCTTTGAGATGCCGCTTAGCCCAATACGCTATCTGAAATAGGAGCGACGTAAATAGAACAATTGTGATAGAATTTCGCTGAATTCTTATATTAACCAAAATATAAAATGATCTAATCGGGTCTCTGATTGCCCTATCATAGAAGTTTAATAGTGCATTTTACTCGCCAATCCACGCGCTTTAAGATTCCGCCTAGCCCAGTACGCTATCTGAAATAGGAGCGACGTAAATTGAACAAATGCGATAGAATTTGGCTGAATTCTTAAATTAACCATAATATAAAATGATCTAAACGGGTCTCTGTTTGCCCTACCCTAGAAGTTTAATAGTGCATTTTACTCGCCATTTCATGCGCTTTGAGATGGCGCTTAGCCCAATACGCTATCTGAAATAGGAGCGACGTAAATTGAACGAATGTGATAGAATTTCGCTGAATTCTTATATTAACCAAAATATAAAATGATCTAATCGGGACTCTGATTGCCCTATCATAGAAGTTTAATAGTGCATTTTACTCGCCCTTCCACGCGCTTTAAGATGCCGCCTAGCCCAGTACGCTATCTGAAATAGGAGCGACGTAAGTTGAACAAATGTGATAGAATTTGGCTGTATTCTTAAATTAACCATAATATAAAATGATCTAATCGGGCCTCTGTTTGCCCTATCATAGATGTTTAATAGTGCATTTCACTCGTCATTTCATGCGCTTTGAGATGCCGCTTAGCCCAATACGCTATCTGAAATAGGAGCGACGTAAATTGAACAAATGTGATAGAATTTCCCAGAATTCTTATATTAACCTTAATGTAAAATGATATAAACGGGACTCTGATTGCCCTATCATAGAAGTTTAGTTGTGCATTTTGCTCGCCCTTCCACGTGCTTTAAGATGCCGCCTAGCCCAGTACACTATCTGAAATAGGAGCGACGTATGTTGAACAAATGTGATAGAATTACGCTGAATTCTTAAATTAACCATAATATAAAATGATCTAATCGGGTCTCTGATTGCCCTATCATAGCAGTTTAATAGTGCATTTTACTCGCCAATCCACGCGCTTTAAGATTCCGCCTAGCCCAGTATGCTATCTGAAATAGGAGCGACGTAAATTGAAAAAATGTGATAGAATTTGGCTGAATTCTTAAATTAACCATAATATAAAATGATCTAATCGGGTCTCTGTTTGCCCTACCCTAGAAGTTTAATAGTGTATTTTACTCGCCATTTCATGCGCTTTGAGATGCCGCTTAGCCCAATACGCATCTGAATAGGAGCGACGTAAGTTGAACAAATGTGATAGAATTTTGCTGAATTCGTAAATTAACCATAATATAATATGATCTAATCGGGTCTCTGTTTGCCCTACCCTATAAGTTTAATAGTGCATTTTACTCGCCATTTCATGCGCTTTGAGATGGCGCTTAGCCCAATACGCTATCTGAAATAGGAGCGACGTAAATTGAACAAATGTGATAGAATTTGGCTGAATTCGTAAATTAACCATAATATAATATGATCTAATCGGGTCTCTGTTTGCCCTACCCTATAAGATTACTAGTGCATTTCACTCGTCATTTCATGCGCTTTGAGATGCCTCTTAGCCCAATAAGCTATCTGAAATAGGAGCGACGTAAGTTGAACAAATGTGATAGAATTTCGCTGAATTCTTATATTAACCAAAACATAAAATGATCGAATCGGGTCTCTGATAGCCCTATCATAGAAGTTTAATAGTGCATTTTACTCGCCATTTCACGCGCTTTAAGATGCCGCCTAGCCCAGTACGCTCTCTGAAATAGGAGCGACGTACGTTGAACAAATGTGATAGAATTACGCTGAATTCTTATATTAACCGTAATATAAAATTATCTAATCGGGTCTCTGTTTGCCCTACCCTAGAAGTTTAATGGTGCACTTTGCTCGCCATTTCATGCGCTTTGAGATGGCCGTTAGCCCAATACGCTATCTGAAATAGGAGCGACGTAAATTGAACAATTGTGATAGAATTTCGCTGAATTCTTATATTAACCAAAATATAAAATGATCTAGTCGGGTCTCTGATTGCCCTACCATAGAAGTTTAATAGTGCATTTAGCTCGCCTTTCCACACGCTTTAAGATGCCTCCTAGCCCAGTACGCTATCCGAAATAGGAGCGACGTACGTTGAACAAATGTGATAGAATTACGCAGAATTCTTATATTAACCGTAATATAAAATGAACGAATCGGGTCTCTGTTTGCCTTATCCTAGAAGTTTAATAGTGCATTTTACTCGCCATTTCATGCGCATTGAGATGCCGCTTAGCCCAATACGCTATCTGAAATATCAGCGACGTAAATTGAACAAATGTGATAGTATTTCGCTGAATTCTTAAATTAACCATAATATAAAATGATCTAATCGGGTCTCTGTTTGCTCTACCCTAGAAGCTTAATAGTGCATTTCACTCGTCAATTCATACGCTTTGAGATGCCGCATAGCCCAATACGCTATCTGAAATAGGAGCGACGTAAATTGAACAAATGTGATAGAATTTCCGTGAATCCTTATATTAACCTTAATGTAAAATGATCTAATCGGGTCTCTGTTCGCCCGACCATAGAAGTCTAATGGTGCATTTCACTCGCCATTTCATGCGCTTTGTGATGCCGCTTAGCCCAATACGTTATCTGAAATAGGAGCGACGTAAGCTGAACAAATGTGATAGAATTTCGCTGAATTCTTCTATTAACCATAATGTAAAATGATCTGATCGGGTCTCTGTTCGCCCTAGCCTAGAAGTTTAACAGTGCATTTTATTCGCCACTTCATGCGCTTTGAGATGCCGCTCAGCCGAATACGCTATCTGAAATAGGAGCGACGTAACTTGAACAAATGTGATACTATTTCCCTGAAATCTAATATTAAACAAAATATAAAATGATCTAATCGGGTCTCTGATTGCCCTATCATAGAAGATTAGTAGTGCATTTTACTCGCCATTCCACGCGCTTTAAGATGCCGCCTAGCCCAGTACGCTATCTGAAATAGGAGCGACGTAACTTGAACAAATGTGATAGAATTACGCAGAATTCTTATATTAACCGTAATATAAAATGAACGAATCGGGTCTCTGTTTGCCTTATCCTAGAAGTTTAATAGTGCATTTTACTCGCCATTTCATGCGCATTGAGATGCCGCTTAGCCCAATACGCTATCTGAAATATCAGCGACGTAAATTGAACAAATGTGATAGTATTTCGCTGAATTCTTAAATTAACCATAATATAAAATGATCTAATCGGGTCTCTGTTTGCTCTACCCTAGAAGCTTAATAGTGCATTTCACTCGTCAATTCATACGCTTTGAGATGCCGCATAGCCCAATACGCTATCTGAAATAGGAGCGACGTAAATAGAACAATTGTGATAGAATTTCGCTGAATTCTTATATTAACCAAAATATAAAATGATCTAATCGGGTCTCTGATTGCCCTATCATAGAAGTTTAATAGAGCATTTTACTCGCCAATCCACGCGCTTTAAGATTCCGCCTAGCCCAGTACGCTATCTGAAATAGGAGCGACGTAAATTGAACAAATGTGATAGAATTTGGCTGAATTCTTAAATTAACCATAATATAAAATGATCTAAACGGGTCTCTGTTTGCCCTACCCTAGAAGTTTAATAGTGCATTTTACTCGCCATTTCATGCGCTTTGAGATGGCGCTTAGCCCAATACGCTATCTGAAATAGGAGCGACGTAAATTGAACGAATGTGATAGAATTTCGCTGAATTCTTATATTAACCAAAATATAAAATGATCTAATCGGGACTCTGATTGCCCTATCATAGAAGTTTAATAGTGCATTTTACTCGCCCTTCCACGCGCTTTAAGATGCCGCCTAGCCCAGTACGCTATCTGAAATAGGAGCGACGTAAGTTGAACAAATGTGATAGAATTTGGCTGTATTCTTAAATTAACCATAATATAAAATGATCTAATCGGGTCTCTGTTTGCCCTATCATAGATGTTTAATAGTGCATTTCACTCGTCATTTCATGCGCTTTGAGATGCCGCTTAGCCCAATACGCTATCTGAAATAGGAGCGACGTAAATTGAACAAATGTGATAGAATTTCCCAGAATTCTTATATTAACCTTAATGTAAAATGATATAAACGGGACTCTGATTGCCCTATCATAGAAGTTTAGTTGTGCATTTTGCTCGCCCTTCCACGTGCTTTAAGATGCCGCCTAGCCCAGTACACTATCTGAAATAGGAGCGACGTATGTTGAACAAATGTGATAGAATTACGCTGAATTCTTAAATTAACCATAATATAAAATGATCTAATCGGGTCTCTGATTGCCCTATCATAGAAGTTTAATAGTGCATTTTACTCGCCAATCCACGCGCTTTAAGATTCCGCCTAGCCCAGTATGCTATCTGAAATAGGAGCGACGTAAATTGAAAAAATGTGATAGAATTTGGCTGAATTCTTAAATTAACCATAATATAAAATGATCTAATCGGGTCTCTGTTTGCCCTACCCTAGAAGTTTAATAGTGTATTTTACTCGCCATTTCATGCGCTTTGAGATGCCGCTTAGCCCAATACGCATCTGAATAGGAGCGACGTAAGTTGAACAAATGTGATAGAATTTGGCTGAATTCGTAAATTAACCATAATATAATATGATCTAATCGGGTCTCTGTTTGCCCTACCCTATAAGTTTAATAGTGCATTTTACTCGCCATTTCATGCGCTTTGAGATGCCGCTTAGCCCAATACGCTATCTGAAATAGGAGCGACGTAAATTGAACAAATGTGATAGAATTTGGCTGAATTCGTAAATTAACCATAATATAATATGATCTAATCGGGTCTCTGTTTGCCCTACCCTATAAGATTACTAGTGCATTTCACTCGTCATTTCATGCGCTTTGAGATGCCTCTTAGCCCAATAAGCTATCTGAAATAGGAGCGACGTAAGTTGAACAAATGTGATAGAATTTCGCTGAATTCTTATATTAACCAAAACATAAAATGATCGAATCGGGTCTCTGATAGCCCTATCATAGAAGTTTAATAGTGCATTTTACTCGCCATTCCACGCGCTTTAAGATGCCGCCTAGCCCAGTACGCTCTCTGAAATAGGAGCGACGTACGTTGAACAAATGTGATAGAATTACGCTGAATTCTTATATTAACCGTAATATAAAATTATCTAATCGGGTCTCTGTTTGCCCTACCCTAGAAGTTTAATGGTGCACTTTGCTCGCCATTTCATGCGCTTTGAGATGGCCGTTAGCCCAATACGCTATCTGAAATAGGAGCGACGTAAATTGAACAATTGTGATAGAATTTCGCTGAATTCTTATATTAACCAAAATATAAAATGATCTAGTCGGGTCTCTGATTGCCCTACCATAGAAGTTTAATAGTGCATTTAGCTCGCCTTTCCACACGCTTTAAGATGCCTCCTAGCCCAGTACGCTATCCGAAATAGGAGCGACGTACGTTGAACAAATGTGATAGAATTACGCAGAATTCTTATATTAACCGTAATATAAAATGAACGAATCGGGTCTCTGTTTGCCTTATCCTAGAAGCTTAATAGTGCATTTCACTCGTCAATTCATACGCTTTGAGATGCCGCATAGCCCAATACGCTATCTGAAATAGGAGCGACGTAAATTGAACAAATGTGATAGAATTTCCGTGAATCCTTATATTAACCTTAATGTAAAATGATCTAATCGGGTCTCTGTTCGCCCGACCATAGAAGTCTAATGGTGCATTTCACTCGCCATTTCATGCGCTTTGTGATGCCGCTTAGCCCAATACGTTATCTGAAATAGGAGCGACGTAAGCTGAACAAATGTGATAGAATTTCGCTGAATTCTTCTATTAACCATAATGTAAAATGATCTGATCGGGTCTCTGTTCGCCCTAGCCTAGAAGTTTAACAGTGCATTTTATTCGCCACTTCATGCGCTTTGAGATGCCGCTCAGCCGAATACGCTATCTGAAATAGGAGCGACGTAACTTGAACAAATGTGATACTATTTCCCTGAAATCTAATATTAAACAAAATATAAAATGATCTAATCGGGTCTCTGATTGCCCTATCATAGAAGATTAGTAGTGCATTTTACTCGCCATTCCACGCGCTTTAAGATGCCGCCTAGCCCAGTACGCTATCTGAAATAGGAGCGACGTAACTTGAACAAATGTGATAGAATTACGCTGAATTCTTATATTAACCGTAATATAAAATGATCTAATCGGGTCTCTGTTTGCCTTATCCTAGAAGTTTAATAGCGCATTTTACTCGCCATTTCATGCGCTTTGAGATGCCGCTTAGCCCAATACGCTATCTGGAATAGGAGCGACGTAAATTGAACAAATGTGATAGAATTTCGCTGAATTCTTAAATTAACCATAATATAAAATAATCTAATCGGGTCTCTGCTTGCCCTACCCTAGAAGTTTAACAGTGCATTTCACTCGTCACTTCATGCGCTTTGAGATGCCGCTAAGCCCAATAAGCTATCTGAAATAGGAGCGACGTAAATTGAACAAATGTGATAGAATTTCGCAGAATTCTTATGTTAACCAAAATATAAAATGATCTAATCTGATCTCTGTTCGCCATAGCCTAGAAGTTTAATAGTGCATTTTGTTCGCCATTTCATGCGCTTTGTGATGCCGCTTAGCCCAATACGCTATCTGATATAGGAGCGACGTAAATTGAACAAATGTGATAGAATTTCCCTGAAATCTTATATTAAACAAAATATAAAATGATCTAATCGGGTCTCTGATTGCTCTATCATAGAAGTTTAGTAGTGCATTTTGCTCGCCCTTCCACGCGCTTTAAGATGCCGCCTAGGTCAGTAGGCTATCTGAAATAGGAGCGACGTAAGATGAACAAATGTGATAGGATTTCGCTGAATTCTGAAATTAACCATAATATAAAATGATCTAATCGGGTCTCTGCTTGCCCTACCCTAGAAGTTTAATAGTGCATTTCGCTCGTCACTTCATGCGCTTTGAGATGCCGCTTAGCCCAATACGCTATCTGAAATATCAGCGACGTAAATTGAACAAATGTGATAGAATTTCCCTGAAATCTTATATTAATCAAAATATAAAATGATCTAATCGGGTCTCTGATTGCCCTATCATAGAAGTTTAATAGTGCTTTTTACTCGCCAATCCACGCGCTTTAAGATTCCGCCTAGCCCAGTACACTATCTGAAATAGGAGTGACGTAAATTGAACAAATGTGATAGAATTTGGCTGAATTCTTAAATTAACCATAATATAAAATGATCTAATCGGGTCTCTGTTTACCCTACCCTAGAAGATTAATAGTGCATTTTACTCGCCATTTCATGCGCTTTGAGATGGCGCTTAGCCCAATACGCTATCTGAAGTAGGAGCGACGTAAATTGAACGAATGTGATAGAATTTCGCTGGATTCTTATATTAACCAAAATATAAAATGATCTAATCTGGTCTCTGATGGCCCTATCATAGAAGTTTAATAGGGCATTTTACTCGCCATTTCGTGCGCTTTAAGATGCCGCCTAGCCTAGTACGCTATCTGAAATAGGAGCGACGTACGTTGAACAAATGTGATAGAATTACGCTGAATTCTTATATTAACCGTAATATAAAATGATCGAATCGGGTCTGTGTTTGCCTTATCCTAGAAGTTTAATAGTGCATTTTACTCGCCATTTCATGCGCATTGAGATGCCGCTTAGCCCAATACGCTATCTGAAATATCAGCGACGTAAATTGAACAAATGTGAGAGACTTTCGCTGAATTCTTATATTAACCTTAATGTAAAGTGTTCTAATCGGGTCTCTGTTCGCCCTACCCTAGATGATTAATAGTGCATTTTACTCGCCAATCCACGCGCTTTAAGATTCCGCCTAGCCCAGTACGCTATCTGAAATAGGAGCGACGTAAATTGAACAAATGTGATAGAATTTCGCTGAATTCTTATATTAACCAAAATATAAAATGATCTAATCGGGTCGCTGTTTGCCCTACCCTAGAAGTTTAATCGTGCATTTTACACGCCATTTCATGCGCTTTGAGATGCCGCTTAGCCCAATACGCTATCTGAAATAGGAGCGACGTAAATTGAACAATTGTGATAGAATTTCGCTGAATTCTTATATTAACCAAAATATAAAATGATCTAGTCGGGTCTCTGATTGCCCTACCATAGAAGTTTAATAGTGCATTTAGCTCGCCTTTCCACACGCTTTAAGATGCCTCCTAGCCCAGTACGCTATCCGAAATAGGAGCGACGTACGTTGAACAAATGTGATAGAATTACGCAGAATTCTTATATTAACCGTAATATAAAATGAACGAATCGGGTCTCTGTTTGCCTTATCCTAGAAGTTTAATAGTGCATTTTACTCGCCATTTCATGCGCATTGAGATGCCGCTTAGCCCAATACGCTATCTGAAATATCAGCGACGTAAATTGAACAAATGTGATAGTATTTCGCTGAATTCTTAAATTAACCATAATATAAAATGATCTAATCGGGTCTCTGTTTGCTCTACCCTAGAAGCTTAATAGTGCATTTCACTCGTCAATTCATACGCTTTGAGATGCCGCATAGCCCAATACGCTATCTGAAATAGGAGCGACGTAAATTGAACAAATGTGATAGAATTTCCGTGAATCCTTATATTAACCTAGATGTAAAATGATCTAATCGGGTCTCTGTTCGCCCGACCATAGAAGTCTAATGGTGCATTTCGCTCGCCATTTCATGCGCTTTGTGATGCCGCTTAGCCCAATACGTTATCTGAAATAGGAGCGACGTAAGCTGAACAAATGTGATAGAATTTCGCTGAATTCTTCTATTAACCATAATGTAAAATGATCTGATCGGGTCTCTGTTCGCCCTAGCCTAGAAGTTTAACAGTGCATTTTATTCGCCACTTCATGCGCTTTGAGATGCTGCTCAGCCGAATACGCTATCTGAAATAGGAGCGACGTAACTTGAACAAATGTGATACTATTTCCCTGAAATCTAATATTAAACAAAATATAAAATGATCTAATCGGGTCTCTGATTGCCCTATCATAGAAGATTAGTAGTGCATTTTACTCGCCATTCCACGCGCTTTAAGATGCCGCCTAGCCCAGTACGCTATCTGAAATAGGAGCGACGTAACTTGAACATATGTGATAGAATTACGCTGAATTCTTATATTAACCGTAATATAAAATGATCTAATCGGGTCTCTGTTTGCCTTATCCTAGAAGTTTAATAGCGCATTTTACTCGCCATTTCATGCGCTTTGAGATGCCGCTTAGCCCAATACGCTATCTGGAATAGGAGCGACGTAAATTGAACAAATGTGATAGAATTTCGCTGAATTCTTAAATTAACCATAATATAAAATAATCTAATCGGGTCTCTGCTTGCCCTACCCTTGAAGTTTAATAGTGCATTTCACTCGTCACTTCATGCGCTTTGAGATGCCGCTAAGCCCAATAAGCTATCTGAAATAGGAGCGACGTAAATTGAACAAATGTGATAGAATTTCGCAGAATTCTTATGTTAACCAAAATATAAAATGATCTAATCTGATCTCTGTTCGCCATAGCCTAGAAGTTTAATAGTGCATTTTGTTCGCCATTTCATGCGCTTTGTGATGCCGCTTAGCCCAATACGCTATCTGATATAGGAGCGACGTAAATTGAACAAATGTGATAGAATTTCCCTGAAATCTTATATTAAACAAAATATAAAATGATCTAATCGGGTCTCTGATTGCTCTATCATAGAAGTTTAGTAGTGCATTTTGCTCGCCCTTCCACGCGCTTTAAGATGCCGCCTAGGTCAGTAGGCTATCTGAAATAGGAGCGACGTAAGATGAACAAATGTGATAGGATTTCGCTGAATTCTTAAATTAACCATAATATAAAATGATCTAATCGGGTCTCTGCTTGCCCTACCCTAGAAGTTTAATAGTGCATTTCGCTCGTCACTTCATGCGCTTTGAGATGCCGCTTAGCCCAATACGCTATCTGAAATATCAGCGACGTAAATTGAACAAATGTGATAGAATTTCCCTGAAATCTTATATTAATCAAAATATAAAATGATCTAATCGGGTCTCTGATTGCCCTATCATAGAAGTTTAATAGTGCTTTTTACTCGCCAATCCACGCGCTTTAAGATTCCGCCTAGCCCAGTACACTATCTGAAATAGGAGCGACGTAAATTGAACAAATGTGATAGAATTTGGCTGAATTCTTAAATTAACCATAATATAAAATGATCTAATCGGGTCTCTGTTTACCCTACCCTAGAAGATTAATAGTGCATTTTACTCGCCATTTCATGCGCTTTGAGATGGCGCTTAGCCCAATACGCTATCTGAAGTAGGAGCGACGTAAATTGAACGAATGTGATAGAATTTCGCTGGATTCTTATATTAACCAAAATATAAAATGATCTAATCTGGTCTCTGATGGCCCTATCATAGAAGTTTAATAGGGCATTTTACTCGCCATTTCGTGCGCTTTAAGATGCCGCCTAGCCCAGTGCGCTATCTGAAATAGGAGCGACGTAAGTTGAACAAATGTGATAGAATTACGCTGAATTCTTATATTAACCGTAATATAAAATGATCTAATCGGGTCTCTGCTAGCCCTATCATAGAAGTTTAATAGTGCATTTTACCCGCCATTCCACGCGCTTTAAGATGCCGCCTAGCCCAGTACGCTATCTGAAATAAGAGCGACGTAAGTTGAACAAATGTGATAGAATTACGCTGAATTCTTATATTAACCGTAATATAAAATGATCTAATCGGGTCTCTGCTAGCCCTATCATAGAAGTTTAATAGTGCATTTTACCCCCCATTCCACGCGCTTTAAGATGCCGCCTAGCCTAGTACGCTATCTGAAATAGGAGCGACGTACGTTGAACAAATGTGATAGAATTACGCTGAATTCTTATATTAACCGTAATATAAAATGATCGAATCGGGTCTCTGTTTGCCTTATCCTAGAAGTTTAATAGTGCATTTTACTCGCCATTTCATGCGCATTGAGATGCCGCTTAGCCCAATACGCTATCTGAAATATCAGCGACGTAAATTGAACAAATGTGAGAGACTTTCGCTGAATTCTTATATTAACCTTAATGTAAAGTGTTCTAATCGGGTCTCTGTTCGCCCTACCCTAGATGATTAATAGTGCATTTTACTCGCCAATCCACGCGCTTTAAGATTCCGCCTAGCCCAGTACGCTATCTGAAATAGGAGCGACGTAAATTGAACAAATGTGATAGAATTTCGCTGAATTCTTATATTAACCAAAATATAAAATGATCTAATCGGGTCGCTGTTTGCCCTACCCTAGAAGTTTAATCGTGCATTTTACACGCCATTTCATGCGCTTTGAGATGCCGCTTAGCCCAATACGCTATCTGAAATGGGAGCGACGTAAATTGAACAAATGTGATAGAATTTCGCTGAATTCTTATATTAACCAAAGTATAAAATGATCTAATCTGGTCTCTGATTGCCCTATCACAGAAGGTTAATAGTGCATTTTACTCGCCATTCCACGCGCTTTAAGATGCCGCCTAGCCCAGTACGCTGTCTGAAATAGAAGCGACGTAAATTGAACAAGTGTGATAGAATCTCGCTGAATACTTATATTAACATTAATGTAAAATGATCTAAACGGGTCTCTGTTCGCCCTACCCTAGAAGTTTAATAGTGCATTTCACTCGTCATTTCATGCGCTTTGAGATGACGCTTAACCCAATACGCTATCTGAAATAGGAGCGACGTAAGTTGAACAAATGTGACAGAATTACGCTGCATTCTTATATTCACCTTAATGTAAAATGATCTCTTCGGGTCTCTGTTCACCCTACCCTAGATGTATAATAGTGCATTTCACTCGACATTTCATGCGCTTTGAGATGCCGCATAGCACAATACGCTATCTGAAATAGGAGCGACGTAAATTCAACAAATGTGATAGAATCTTGCTGAATTCTTAAATTAAACAAAATATAAAATGATCTAATCGGGTCTCTGACTGCCCTATCATTGAAGTTTAACAGTGCATTTTACTCGCCATTTCATGCGCTTTGAGATGACGCTTAGCCCAATACGCTATCTGAAATATGAGCGACACGAATTGAACAAATGTGATAGAATTTCCCTGAAATCTTGTAGTAAACAAAATTTAAAATGATCTAATCGCGTCTCTGATTGCCCTATCATACAAGTTTAATAGTGCATTTTACTCGCCACTCCACGCGCTTTAGGATGCCGCCTAGCCCAGTACGCTATCCGAAATAGGAGCGACGTAAATTGAACAAATGTGATCGAATTTTGCTGAATTCTTAAATTAACCATAATATAAAATGATCTAATCGGGTCTCTGTTTGCCCTACCCTAGAAGTTTAATAGTGCATTTTACTCGCCATTTCATGCGCTTTGAGATGCCGCTTAACCCAATACGCTATCTGAAATAGGAGCAACGAAAGTTGAACAAATGCGATAGAATTTCGCTGAATTATTTTATTAACCAGAATGTAAAATGATCTAATCGGGTCTCTGTTCGCCCTAGCCTAGAAGTTTAATACTGCATTTTATTCGCCATTTCATGCGCTTTGTGATGCCGCGTAGCCCAATACGCTATCTGAAATAGGAGCGACGTAAATTGAACAAATGTGATAGAATTTCCCTGAATTCTTATATTAACCTTAATGTAAAAAGATCTAATCGGGTCTCTGTTCGCCCTACCCTAGAAGTTTGATAGTGCATTTCACTCGTCATTTCATGCCCTTTCAGTTGCCGCTTAGTCCAATACGCTATCTGAAATAGGAGCGACGTAAATTGAACAAATGTGATAGAATTTCCCTGAAATCTTATATTAAACAAAATATAAAATGATCTAATCGGGTCTCTGATTGCCCTATCATAGAAGTTTAGTAGTGCATTTTACTCGCCATTCCACGCGCTTTAAGATGCCGCCTAGCCCAGTACGCTACCTGAAATAGGAGCGACGTAACTTGAACAAATGTGATAGAATTACGCTGCATTCTTATATTAACCGTAATATAAACTGATCTAATCGGGTATCTGTTTGCCTCATCCTAGAAGTTTAATAGTGCATTATACTCGCCATTTCATGCGCTTCGAGATGCCGCTTAGCTCAATACGCTATCTGAAATAGGAGCGACGAAAGTTGAACAAATGTGATAGAATTTCGCTGAATTATTTTATTAACCAGAATGTAAAATGATCTAATCTGGTCTCTGTTCGCCCTACCATAGAAGTCTTATAGTGCATTTCACTCGCCATTTCATGCGCTTTGAGATGCCGCTTAGCCCAATACGCTATCTGAAATAGGAGCGACCTAAATTGAACGAATGTGATAGAATTTTGCTGAATTCTTAAATTAACCATAATATAAAATGATCTAATCGGGTCTCTGCTTGCCCTACCCTAGAAGTTTAATAGTGCATTTTACTCGTCATTTCATGCGCGTTGAGATGCCGCTTAGCCGAATACGCTATCTGGAATAGGAGCGACGTAAATTGAACAAATGTGATACTATTTCCCTGAAATCTTATATTAAACAAAATATAAAATGATCTAATCGGGTCTCTGATTGCCCTATCATAGAAGTTTAGTAGTGCATTTTACTCGCCATTCCACGCGCTTTAAGTTGCCGCCTAGCCCAGTACGCTGTCTGAAATAGGAGCGACGTAAGTTGAACAAATGTGATAGAATTTTGCTGAATTCTTAAATTAACCATAATATAAAATGATCTAATCGGGTCTCTGTTTGCCCTACCCTAGAAGTTTCATAGTGCATTTTAGTCGCCATATCATGCGCTTTGAGATCCGGCTTAGCCCAATACGGTATCTGAAATAGGAGCGACGTAAATTGAACAAATGTGATAGAATTTTGCTGAATTCTTAAATTAACCATAATATAAAATGATCTAATCGGGTCTCTGATTGCCCTATCATAGAAGTTTAATAGTGCATTTTACTCGCCATTTCACGCGCTCTAAGATGCCGCCTAGCCCAGTACGCTGTCTGAAATAGGAGCGACGTAAATTGAACAAATGTGATAGAATCTCCCTGAATACTTATATTAACCTTAATGTAAAATGATCTAATCGGGACTCTGTTCGCCCTACCCTAGAAGTTTAATAGTGCATTTCACTCGTCATTTCATGCGCTTTGAGATGCCGCTTAGCCCAATACGATATCTGAAATAGGAGCGACGTAAATTGAACAAATGTGATAGAATTTCCCTGAAATCTTATATTAAACAAAATATAAAATGATCTAATCGGGTCTGGGAATGCCCTATCATAGAAGCTTGATAGTGCATTTTACTCGCCATTCCACGCGGTTTAAGATGCCGGCCAGCCCAGTACGCTATCTGAAATAGGAGCGACGTAATTTGAAGAAATGTGATAGAATTACGCTGACTTCTTATATTAACTGTAATATAAAATGATCTAATCGGGTCTCTGTTTGCCTTACCCTAGAAGTTTAATAGTGCATTTTACTCGCCATTTCATGCGCTTTGAGATGCCCTTCTCCCAATACGCTATCTGAAATAGGAGCGACGTAAATTGAACAAATGTGATAGAATGTCGCTGAATTCTTAAATTAACCATAATATAAAATGATCTAATCGGGTCTCTGTTTGCACTATCCTAGAAGTTTAATAGTGCATTCTACTCGCCATTTCATGCGCTTTGAGATGCCGCTTAGCCCAATACGCTATCTGAAATATGAGCGTCGTAAATTGAACAAATGTGATAGAATTTCCCTGAAATCTTATATTAAACAAAATATAAAATGATCTAATCTGGTCTGTGAACGTCCTATCATAGAAGCTTAATAGTGCATTTTACTCGCCATTCCACGCGGATTAAGATGCCGGCCAGCCCAGTACGCTATCTGAAATAGGAGCGACGTAATTTGAAGAAATGTGATAGAATTACGCTGAATTCTTATATTAACCGTAATATAAAATGAACTAATCGGGTCTCCGTTTGCCTTATCCTAGAAGTTTAATAGCGCATTTTACGCGCCATTTCATGCGCTTTGAGATGCCGCTTAGCCCAATACGCTATCTGAAATATGGGCGACGCAAATTGAACAAATGTGATAGAATTTCGCTGAATTCTTATATTAACCATAATATAAAATGATCTAATCGGGTCTCTGTTTGCTCTACCCTAGAAGTTTAATAGTGCATTTTACTCGCCATTTCATGCGCTTTGTGATGCCGCTTAGCCCAATACGCTATCGGAAATATGAGCGACGTAAATTGAACAAATGTGATAGAATTTCGCTGAATCCTTATATTAACAAAAATATAAAATGATCTAATCGGGTCTCTGTTTGCCTTATCCTAGAAGTTTAGTATTGCATTGTACTCGCCATTTCATGCGCTTTGAGATGCCGCTTAGCCCAATACGCTATCTGAAACAGGTGCGACGTAAATTGAACAAATGTGATAGAATTTCGCTGAATTCTTATATTAACAAAAATATAAAATGATCTAATCGGGTCTCTGTTTGCCCTACCCTAGAAGTTTAATAGTCCATTTTATTCGCCATTTCATGCACTTTGAGATGCCGGTTAGCCCAATACGCTAACTGAAATAGGAGCGACGTAAATAGAACAAATGTGATAGGATTTCCCTGAAATCTTATATTAAACAAAATATAAAATGATCTAATCGGGTCTCTGACTGCCCTATCATTGAAGTTTAACAGTGCATTTTACTCGCGATTCCACGCGCTTTAAGATGCCGCCTAGCCCAGTACGCTATCTGAAATACGAGCGACGTAAATTCAACAAATGTGATAGAATCTTGTTGAATTCTTATATTAACCATTATATAAAATGATCTAATCGGGTCTCTGTTTGCCCTACCCTAGGAGTTTAATAGTGCATTTTACTCGCCATTTCATGCGCTTTGAGATGCCGCTTAGCCCAATACGCTATCTGAAATATCAGCGACACGAATTGAACAAATGTGATAGAATTTCCCTGAAATCTTGTATTAAACAAAATATAAAATCATCTAATCGCGTCTCTGATTGCCCTATCATACAAGTTTAATAGTGCATTTTACTCGCCACTCCACGCGCTTTAGGATGCCGCCTAGCCCAGTACGCTATCCGAAATAGGAGCGACGTAAATTGAGCAAATGTGATAGAATTTTGCTGAATTCTTAAATTAACCATAATATAAAATGATCTAATCTGGTCTCTGTTTGCCCTACTCTAGAAGTTTAATAGTGCATTTTACTCGCCATTTCATGCGCTTTGAGATGCCGCTTAGCGCAATACGCTATCTGAAATAGGAGCGACCTAAATTGAACGAATGTGATAGAATTTTGCTGAATTATTAAATTAACCATAATAAAAAATGATCTAATCGGGTCTCTGCTTGCCCTACCCTAGAAGTTTAATAGTGCATTTTACTCGTCATTTCATGCGCTTTGAGATGCCGCTTTGCCCAATACGCTATCTGAAATAGGAGCGACGTAAATTGAACGAATGTGATAGAATTTCGCTCAATTCGTAAATTAACCATAATATAAACTGATCTAACCGGGTCTCTGTTTGCCCTACCCTAGAACTTTAATAGTGCATTTTATTCGCCATTTCATACGCTTTGAGATGCCGCTTTGCCCAATACGCTATCTGAAATAGGAGCGACGTAAATTGAACAAATGTGATAGAATTTCCTTGAAATCTTATATTAATCAAAATATAAAATGATCTAATCGAGTCTCTGATTGCTCTATCATAGAAGTTTAGTAGTGCATTTTACTCGCCCTTCCACGCCCTTTAAGATGCCGCATAGGTCAGTAGGCTATCTGAAATAGGAGCGACGTAAGATGAACAAATGTGATAGAATTTCCGTGAATTCTTATATAAACCTTAATGTAAAATGATCCAATCGGGTCTCTGTTCGCCCTACCATAGAAGTCTAATAGTGCATTTCACTCACCATTTCATGCGCTTTGAGGTGCCCGTTAGCCCAATACGCTATCTGAAATAGGAGCGACGTAAGTTGAACAAATGTGATAGAATTTCGCTGAATTCTTTTATTAACATTAATGTAAAATGATCTAATCGAGTCTCTGTTTGCCCTACCATAGAATTTTATTAGTGCATTCTACTCGCCATTCCACCTGCTTTAAGATGCCGCCTAGCCCAGTACGCTATCTGAAATAGGAGCGACGTAAATTGAACAAATGTGATAGAATCTCCCTGAATACTTATATTAACCTTAATGTAAAATGATCTAATCGGGACTCTGTTCGCCCTACCCTAGAAGTTTAATAGTGCATTTTGCTCGCCATTTCATGCGCTTTGAGATGCCGCCTAGCCCAATACGCTATCTGAAATAGGAGCGACGTAAATTGAACAAATGTGATAGAATATCGCTGAATTCTTAAATTAACTATAATATAAAATGATCTAATCGGCTCACTGATTGCCCTACCCTAGAAGTTTAATAGTGCATTTCACTCTTCATTTCATGCGCTTTGAGATGCCGCTTAGCCCAATACGCTATCGGAAATATGAGCGACGTAAATTGAACAAATGTGATAGAATTTCGCTGAATTCTTATATTAACAAAAATATAAAATGATCTAATCGGGTCTCTGTTTGCCCTACCCTAGAAGTTTAATAGTGCATTTTGCTCGCCATTTCATGCGCTTTGAGATGCCGCTTAGCCCAATACGCTATCTGAAATAGGAGCGACGTAAATTGAACAAATGTGATAGAATTTCGCTGAATTCTTAAATTAACTATAATATAAAAGGATCTAATCGGGTCACTGATTGCCCTATCATAGAAGTTTAATAGTGCATTTTGCTCGCCATTTCATGCGCTTTAAGATGCCGGCCAGCCCAGTACGCTATCTGAAATAGGAGCGACGTAATTTGAAGAAATGTGATAGAATTACGCTGAATTCTTATATTAACCGTAATATAAAATGATCTAATCGGGTCTCCGTTTGCCCTACCCTAGAAGTTTAATTGTCCATTTTATTCGCCATTTCATGCGCTTTGAGATGCCGCTTAGCCCAATACGCTAACTGAAATAGGAGCGACGTAAATAGAACAAATGTGATAGGATTTCCCTGAAATCTTATATTAAACAAAATATAAAATGATCTAATCGGGTCTCTGACTGCCCTATCATAGAAGTTTAACAGTGCATTTTACTCGCCATTCCACGCGCTTTAAGATGCCGCCTAGCCCAGTATGCTGTCTGAAATAGGAGCGACGTAAATTGAACAAATGTGATAGAATCTCCCTGAATACTTATATTAACCTTAATGTAAAATGATCTAATCGGGACTCTGTTCGCCCTACCCTAGAAGTTTAATAGTGCATTTCACTCGTCATTTCATGCGCTTTGAGGTGCCGCTTAACCCAATACGCTATCTGCAATAGGAGCGACGTAAATTGAACAAATGTGATAGAATTTCGCTGAATCCTTATATTAACAAAAATATAAAATGATCTAATCGGGTCTCTGTTTGCCTTATCCTAGAAGTTTAGTATTGCATTGTACTCGCCATTTCATGCGCTTTGAGATGCCGCTTAGCCCAATACGCTATCTGAAACAGGTGCGACGTAAATTGAACAAATGTGATAGAATTTCGCTGAATTCTTAAATTAACTATAATATAAAATGATCTAATCGGGTCACTGATTGCCCTATCATAGAAGTTTAATAGTGCATTTTACTCGCCATTCCACGCGCTTTAAGATGCCGTCCAGCCCAGTACGCTATCTGAAATAGGAGCGACGTAATTTGAAGAACTGTGATAGAATTACGCTGAATTCTTATATTAACCGTAATACAAAATGATCTAATCGGGTCTCTGTTTGCCCTACCCTAGAAGTTTAATAGTCCATTTTATTCGCCATTTCATGCGCTTTGAGATGCCGGTTAGCCCAATACGCTAACTGAAATAGGAGCGACGTAAATTGAACAAATGTGATAGAATTTCCCTGAATTCTGATATTAACCAAAATATAAAATAATCTAATCGGGTCTCTGATTGCCCTATCATAGAAGTTTAATAGTGCATTTTACTCGCCATTTCACGTTCTCTAAGATGCCGCCTAGCCCAGTACGCTATCTGAAATAGGAGCGACGTAAATTGAACAAATGTGATAGAATTTTGCTGAATTCTTAAATTAACCATAATATAAAATGATCTAATCGGGTCTCTGTTTGCACTACCCTAGAAGTTTAATAGTGCATTCTACTCGCCATTTCATGCGCTTTGAGATGCCGCTTAGCCCAATACGCTATCTGAAATATGAGCGTCGTAAATTGAACAAATGTGATAGAATTTCCCTGAAATCTTATATTAAACAAAATATAAAATGATCTAATCTGGTCTGTGAACGTCCTATCATAGAAGCTTAATAGTGCATTTTACTCGCCATTCCACGCGGATTAAGATGCCGGCCAGCCCAGTACGCTATCTGAAATTGGAGCGACGTAATTTGAAGAAATGTGATAGAATTACGCTGAATTCTTATATTAACCGTAATATAAAATGAACTAATCGGGTCTCCGTTTGCCTTATCCTAGAAGTTTAATAGCGCATTTTACGCGCCATTTCATGCGCTTTGAGATGCCGCTTAGCCCAATACGCTATCTGAAATATGGGCGACGCAAATTGAACAAATGTGATAGAATTTCGCTGAATTCTTATATTAACCATAATATAAAATGATCTAATCGGGTCTCTGTTTGCTCTACCCTAGAAGTTTAATAGTGCATTTTACTCGCAATTTCATGCGCTTTGAGGTGCCGCTTAACCCAATACGCTATCTGCAATAGGAGCGACGTAAATTGAACAAATGTGATAGAATATCGCTGAATTCTTAAATTAACTATAATATAAAATGATCTAATCGGGTCACTGATTGCCCTACCCTAGAAGTTTAATAGTGCATTTTACTCGCCATTTCATGCGCTTTGTGATGCCGCTTAGCCCAATACGCTATCGGAAATATGAGCGACGTAAATTGAACAAATGTGATAGAATTTCGCTGAATCCTTATATTAACAAAAATATAAAATGATCTAATCGGGTCTCTGTTTGCCTTATCCTAGAAGTTTAGTATTGCATTGTACTCGCCATTTCATGCGCTTTGAGATGCCGCTTAGCCCAATACGCTATCTGAAACAGGTGCGACGTAAATTGAACAAATGTGATAGAATTTCGCTGAATTCTTAAATTAACTATAATATAAAATGATCTAATCGGGTCACTGATTGCCCTATCATAGAAGTTTAATAGTGCATTTTACTCGCCATTCCACGCGCTTTAAGATGCCGTCCAGCCCAGTACGCTATCTGAAATAGGAGCGACGTAATTTGAAGAACTGTGATAGAATTACGCTGAATTCTTATATTAACCGTAATACAAAATGATCTAATCGGGTCTCTGTTTGCCCTACCCTAGAAGTTTAATAGTCCATTTTATTCGCCATTTCATGCGCTTTGAGATGCCGGTTAGCCCAATACGCTAACTGAAATAGGAGCGACGTAAATTGAACAAATGTGATAGAATTTCCCTGAATTCTGATATTAACCAAAATATAAAATAATCTAATCGGGTCTCTGATTGCCCTATCATAGAAGTTTAATAGTGCATTTTACTCGCCATTTCACGTTCTCTAAGATGCCGCCTAGCCCAGTACGCTATCTGAAATAGGAGCGACGTAAATTGAACAAATGTGATAGAATTTTGCTGAATTCTTAAATTAACCATAATATAAAATGATCTAATCGGGTCTCTGTTTGCACTACCCTAGAAGTTTAATAGTGCATTCTACTCGCCATTTCATGCGCTTTGAGATGCCGCTTAGCCCAATACGCTATCTGAAATATGAGCGTCGTAAATTGAACAAATGTGATAGAATTTCCCTGAAATCTTATATTAAACAAAATATAAAATGATCTAATCTGGTCTGTGAACGTCCTATCATAGAAGCTTAATAGTGCATTTTACTCGCCATTCCACGCGGATTAAGATGCCGGCCAGCCCAGTACGCTATCTGAAATAGGAGCGACGTAATTTGAAGAAATGTGATAGAATTACGCTGAATTCTTATATTAACCGTAATATAAAATGAACTAATCGGGTCTCCGTTTGCCTTATCCTAGAAGTTTAATAGCGCATTTTACGCGCCATTTCATGCGCTTTGAGATGCCGCTTAGCCCAATACGCTATCTGAAATATGGGCGACGCAAATTGAACAAATGTGATAGAATTTCGCTGAATTCTTATATTCACCATAATATAAAATGATCTAATCGGGTCTCTGTTTGCTCTACCCTAGAAGTTTAATAGTGCATTTTACTCGCAATTTCATGCGCTTTGAGGTGCCGCTTAACCCAATACGCTATCTGCAATAGGAGCGACGTAAATTGAACAAATGTGATAGAATATCGCTGAATTCTTAAATTAACTATAATATAAAATGATCTAATCGGGTCACTGATTGCCCTACCCTAGAAGTTTAATAGCGCATTTTACTCGCCATTCCACGCGCTTTAAGATGCCGTCCAGCCCAGTACGCTATCTGAAATAGGAGCGACGTAATTTGAAGAAATGTGATAGAATTACGCTGAATTCTTATATTAACCGTAATATAAAATGATCTAATCGGGTCTCTGTTTGCCCTACCCTAGAAGTTTAATAGTCCATTTTATTCGCCATTTCATGCGCTTTGAGATGCCGGTTAGCCCAATACGCTAACTGAAATAGGAGCGACGTAAATAGAACAAATGTGATAGGATTTCCCTGAAATCTTATATTAAACAAAATATAAAATGATCTAATCGGGTCTCTGACTGCCCTATCATTGAAGTTTAACAGTGCATTTTACTCGCGATTCCACGCGCTTTAGGATGCCGCCTAGCCCAGTACGCTATCCGAAATAGGAGCGACGTAAATTGAACAAATGTGATAGAATTACGCTGCAATCTTATATTAACCGTAATATAAAGTGATCTAACCGGGTATCTGTTTGCCTTATCCTAGAAGTTTAATAGTGCATTATACTCGCCATTCCATGCGCTTCGAGATGCCGCTTAGCTCAATACGCTATCTGAAATAGGAGCCACGAAAGTTGAACAAATGTGATAGAATTTCTTTGAATTATTTTATTAACCAGAATGTAAAATGATCTAATCTGGTCTCTGTTCGCCCTACCATAGAAGTCTTATTGCGCATTTCACTCGCCATTTCATGCGCTTTGAGATGCCGCTTAGCCCAATACGCTATCTGAAATATGGGCGACGCAAATTGAACAAATGTGATAGAATTTCGCTGAATTCTTATATTCACCATAATATAAAATGATCTAATCGGGTCTCTGTTTGCTCTACCCTAGAACTTTAATAGTGCATTTTATTCGCCATTTCATACGCTTTGAGATGCCGCTTTGCCCAATACGCTATCTGAAATAGGAGCGACGTAAATTGAACAAATGTGATAGAATTTCACTGAATTCTTATATTAACCAAAATATAAAATGATCTAATCGGGTCTCTGATTGCCCTAGCATAGAAGTTTAATAGTGCATTTCACGCGCCACTTCATGCGCTTTGAGATGCCGCTTAGCCCAATACGCTATCGGAAATATGAGCGACGTAAATTGAACAAATGTGATAGAATTTCGCTGAATTCTTATATTAACAAAAATATAAAATGATCTAATCGGGTCTCTGTTTGCCTTATCCTAGAAGTTTAGTATTGCATTTTACTCGCCATTCCACGCGCTTTAAGATGCCGGCCAGCCCAGTACGCTATCTGAAATAGGAGCGACGTAAATTGAACAAATGTGATAGAATTTCGCTGAATTCTTTTATTAACATTAATGTAAAATGATCTAATCGAGTCTCTGTTTGCCCTACCATAGAATTTTAATAGTGCATTCTACTCGCCATTCCACCCGCTTTAAGATGCCGCCTAGCCCAGTACGCTATCTGAAATAGGAGCGACGTAAATTGAACAAATGTGATAGAATCTCCCTGAATACTTATATTAACCTTAATGTAAAATGATCTAATCGGGACTCTGTTCGCCCTACCCTAGAAGTTTAATAGTGCATTTTGCTCGCCATTTCATGCGCTTTGAGATGCCGCCTAGCCCAATACGCTATCTGAAATAGGAGCGACGTAAATTGAACAAATGTGATAGAATATCGCTGAATTCTTAAATTAACTATAATATAAAATGATCTAATCGGCTCACTGATTGCCCTACCCTAGAAGTTTAATAGTGCATTTCACTCTTCATTTCATGCGCTTTGAGATGCCGCTTAGCCCAATACGCTATCGGAAATATGAGCGACGTAAATTGAACAAATGTGATAGAATTTCGCTGAATTCTTATATTAACAAAAATATAAAATGATCTAATCGGGTCTCTGTTTGCCCTACCCTAGAAGTTTAATAGTGCATTTTGCTCGCCATTTCATGCGCTTTGAGATGCCGCTTAGCCCAATACGCTATCTGAAATAGGAGCGACGTAAATTGAACAAATGTGATAGAATTTCGCTGAATTCTTAAATTAACTATAATATAAAAGGATCTAATCGGGTCACTGATTGCCCTATCATAGAAGTTTAATAGTGCATTTTGCTCGCCATTTCATGCGCTTTAAGATGCCGGCCAGCCCAGTACGCTATCCGAAATAGGAGCGACGTAATTTGAAAAAATGTGATAGAATTACGCTGAATTCTTATATTAACCGTAATATAAAATGATCTAATCGGGTCTCCGTTTGCCCTACCCTAGAAGTTTAATTGTCCATTTTATTCGCCATTTCATGCGCTTTGAGATGCCGCTTAGCCCAATACGCTAACTGAAATAGGAGCGACGTAAATAGAACAAATGTGATAGGATTTCCCTGAAATCTTATATTAAACAAAATATAAAATGATCTAATCGGGTCTCTGACTGCCCTATCATAGAAGTTTAACAGTGCATTTTACTCGCTATTCCACGCGCTTTAAGATGCCGCCTAGCCCAGTATGCTGTCTGAAATAGGAGCGACGTAAATTGAACAAATGTGATAGAATCTCCCTGAATACTTATATTAACCTTAATGTAAAATGATCTAATCGGGACTCTGTTCGCCCCTACCCTAGAAGTTTAATAGTGCATTTCACTCGTCATTTCATGCGCTTTGAGGTGCCGCTTAACCCAATACGCTATCTGCAATAGGAGCGACGTAAATTGAACAAATGTGATAGAATATCGCTGAATTCTTAAATTAACTATAATATAAAATGATCTAATCGGGTCACTGATTGCCCTACCCTAGAAGTTTAATAGTGCATTTTACTCGCCATTTCATGCGCTTTGTGATGCCGCTTAGCCCAATACGCTATCGGAAATATGAGCGGGACGTAAATTGAACAAATGTGATAGAATTTCGCTGAATCCTTATATTAACAAAAATATAAAATGATCTAATCGGGTCTCTGTTTGCCTTATCCTAGAAGTTTAGTATTGCATTGTACTCGCCATTTCATGCGCTTTGAGATGCCGCTTAGCCCAATACGCTATCTGAAACAGGTGCGACGTAAATTGAACAAATGTGATAGAATTTCGCTGAATTCTTAAATTAACTATAATATAAAATGATCTAATCGGGTCACTGATTGCCCTACTCATAGAAGTTTAATAGTGCATTTTACTCGCCATTCCACGCGCTTTAAGATGCCGTCCAGCCAGTACGCTATCTGAAATAGGAGCGACGTAATTTGAAGAACTGTGATAGAATTACGCTGAATTCTTATATTAACCGTAATATAAAATGATCTAATCGGGTCTCTGTTTGCCCTACCCTAGAAGTTTAATAGTCCATTTTATTCGCCATTTCATGCTTTGAGATGCCGGTTAGCCCAATACGCTAACTGAAAT
Source organism: Macropis europaea (assembly GCA_916610135.2). Taxonomy (NCBI): domain Eukaryota; kingdom Metazoa; phylum Arthropoda; class Insecta; order Hymenoptera; family Melittidae; genus Macropis; species Macropis europaea. The sequence goes on along the minus strand of CAKAJE020000597.1, from coordinate 88,440 downwards.
AGGAGCGACGTAAATTGAACAAATGTGATAGAATTTCCCTGAATTCTGATATTAACCAAAATATAAAATAATCTAATCGGGTCTCTGATTGCCCTATCATAGAAGTTTAATAGTGCATTTTACTCGCCATTTCACGTTCTCTAAGATGCCGCCTAGCCCAGTCCGCTATCTGAAATAGGAGCGACGTAAATTGAACAAATGTGATAGAATTTTGCTGAATTCTTAAATTAAGCATAATATAAAATGATCTAATCGGGTCTCTGTTTGCACTACCCTAGAAGTTTAATAGTGCATTCTACTCGCCATTTCATGCGCTTTGAGATGCCGCTTAGCCCAATACGCTATCTGAAATATGAGCGTCGTAAATTGAACAAATGTGATAGAATTTCCCTGAAATCTTATATTAAACAAAATATAAAATGATCTAATCTGGTCTGTGAACGTCCTATCATAGAAGCTTAATAGTGCATTTTACTCGCCATTCCACGCGGATTAAGATGCCGGCCAGCCCAGTACGCTATCTGAAATAGGAGCGACGTAATTTGAAGAAATGTGATAGAATTACGCTGAATTCTTATATTAACCGTAATATAAAATGAACTAATCGGGTCTCCGTTTGCCTTATCCTAGAAGTTTAATAGCGCATTTTACGCGCCATTTCATGCGCTTTGAGATGCCGCTTAGCCCAATACGCTATCTGAAATATGGGCGACGCAAATTGAACAAATGTGATAGAATTTCGCTGAATTCTTATATTAACCATAATATAAAATGATCTAATCGGGTCTCTGTTTGCTCTACCCTAGAAGTTTAATAGTGCATTTTACTCGCAATTTCATGCGCTTTGAGGTGCCGCTTAACCCAATACGCTATCTGCAATAGGAGCGACGTAAATTGAACAAATGTGATAGAATATCGCTGAATTCTTAAATTAACTATAATATAAAATGATCTAATCGGGTCACTGATTGCCCTACCCTAGAAGTTTAATAGCGCATTTTACTCGCCATTCCACGCGCTTTAAGATGCCGTCCAGCCCAGTACGCTATCTGAAATAGGAGCGACGTAATTTGAAGAAATGTGATAGAATTACGCTGAATTCTTATATTAACCGTAATATAAAATGATCTAATCGGGTCTCTGTTTGCCCTACCCTAGAAGTTTAATAGTCCATTTTATTCGCCATTTCATGCGCTTTGAGATGCCGGTTAGCCCAATACGCTAACTGAAATAGGAGCGACGTAAATAGAACAAATGTGATAGGATTTCCCTGAAATCTTATATTAAACAAAATATAAAATGATCTAATCGGGTCTCTGACTGCCCTATCATTGAAGTTTAACAGTGCATTTTACTCGCGATTCCACGCGCTTTAAGATGCCGCCTAGCCCAGTACGCTATCTGTAATAGGAGCGACGTAAATTGAACAAATGTGATAGAATTTTGCTGAAATCTTGTATTAAACAAAATATAAAATGATCTAATCGCGTCTCTGATTGCCCTATCATACAAGTTTAATAGTGCATTTTACTCGCCACTCCACGCGCTTTAGGATGCCGCCTAGCCCAGTACGCTATCCGAAATAGGAGCGACGTAAATTGAACAAATGTGATAGAATTACGCTGCAATCTTATATTAACCGTAATATAAAGTGATCTAACCGGGTATCTGTTTGCCTTATCCTAGAAGTTTAATAGTGCATTATACTCGCCATTCCATGCGCTTCGAGATGCCGCTTAGCTCAATACGCTATCTGAAATAGGAGCCACGAAAGTTGAACAAATGTGATAGAATTTCTTTGAATTATTTTATTAACCAGAATGTAAAATGATCTAATCTGGTCTCTGTTCGCCCTACCATAGAAGTCTTATTGCGCATTTCACTCGCCATTTCATGCGCTTTGAGATGCCGCTTAGCCCAATACGCTATCTGAAATAGGACCTACCTAAATTGAACGAATGTGATAGAATTTTGCTGAAATCTTAAATTAACCATAATATAAAATGATCTAATCGGGTCTCTGCTTGCCCTACCCTAGAAGTTTAATAGTGCATTTTACTCGTCATTTCATGCGCTTTGAGATGCCGCTTTGCCGAATACGCTATCTGAAATAGGAGCGACGTAAATTGAACGAATGTGATAGAATTTCGCTCAATTCATAAATTAACCATAATATAAACTGATCTAATCGGGTCTCTGTTTGCCCTACCCTAGAACTTTAATAGTGCATTTTATTCGCCATTTCATACGCTTTGAGATGCCGCTTTGCCCAATACGCTATCTGAAATAGGAGCGACGTAAATTGAACAAATGTGATAGAATTTCACTGAATTCTTATATTAACCAAAATATAAAATGATCTAATCGGGTCTCTGATTGCCCTAGCATAGAAGTTTAATAGTGCATTTCACGCGCCACTTCATGCGCTTTGAGATGCCGCTTAGCCCAATACGCTATCGGAAATATGAGCGACGTTAATTGAACAAATGTGATAGAATTTCGCTGAATTCTTATATTAACAAAAATATAAAATGATCTAATCGGGTCTCTGTTTGCCTTATCCTAGAAGTTTAGTATTGCATTTTACTCGCCATTCCACGCGCTTTAAGATGCCGGCCAGCCCAGTACGCTATCTGAAATAGGAGCGACGTAAATTGAAGAAATGTGATAGAATTTCCGTGAATTCTTGTATAAACCTTAATGTAAAATGATCCAATCGGGTCTCTGTTCGCCCTACCATAGAAGTCTAATAGTGCATTTCACTCGCCATTTCATGCGCTTTGAGGTGCCGCTTAGCCCAATACGCTATCTGAAATAGGAGCGACGTAAGTTGAACAAATGTGATAGAATTTCGCTGAATTCTTTCATTAACATTAATGTAAAATGATCTAATCGAGTCTCTGTTTGCCCTGCCATAGAATTTTAATAGTGCATTCTACTCGCCATTCCACCCGCTTTAAGATGCCGCCTAGCACAGTACGCTATCTGAAATAGGAGCGACGAAAATTGAACAAATGTGATAGAATTTTGCTGAAATCTTGTATTAAACAAAATATAAAATGATCTAATCGCGTCTCTGATTGCCCTATCATACAAGTTTAATAGTGCATTTTACTCGCCACTCCACACGCTTTAGGATGCCGCCTAGCCCAGTACGCTATCCGAAATAGGAGCGACGTAAATTGAACAAATGTGATAGAATTTGGCTGAATTCTTAAATTAACCATAATATAAAATGATCTAATCGGGTCTCTGTTTGCCCTACCCTAGAAGTTTAATAGTGCATTGTACTCGCCATTTCATGCGCTTCGAGATGCCGCTTAGCTCAATACGCTATCTGAAATAGGAGCGATGAAAGTTGAACAAATGTGATAGAATTTCGCTGAATTATTTTATTAACCAGAATGTAAAATGATCTGATCGGGTCTCTGTTCGCCCTAGCCTAGAAGTTTAATAGCGCATTTTATTCGCCATTTCATGCGCTTTGAGATGACGCGTAGCCCAATACGCTATCTGAAATAGGAGCGACGTAAATTGAACAAATGTGATAGAATTTCCCTGAATTCTTATATTAACCTTAATGTAAAATGATCTAATCGGGTCTCCGTTCGCCCTACCCTAGAAGTTTAATAGTGCATTTCACTCATCATTTCATGCGCTTTCAGTTGCCGCTTAGCCCAATACGCTATCTGAAATAGGAGCGACGTAAATTGAACAAATGTGATAGAATTTCCCTGAAATCTTATATTAAATAAAATATAAAATGATCTAATCGGGTCTCTGATTGCCCTATCATAGAAGATTAGTAGTGCATTTTACTCACCATTCCACGCGCTTTAAGATGCCACCTAGCCCAGTACGCTATGTGAAATAGGAGCGACGTAACTTGAACAAATGTGATAGAATTATCTGCATTCTTATATTAACCGTAATATAAAATGATCTAATCGGGTATCTGTTTTCCTTATCCTAGAAGTTTAATAGTGCATTATACTCGCCATTTCATGCGCTTCGAGATGCCGCTTAGCTCAATACGCTATCTGAAATAGGAGCGATGAAAGTTGAACAAATGTGATAGAATTTCGCTGAATTATTTTATTAACCAGAATGTAAAATGATCTAATCTGGTCTCTGTTCCCCCTACCATAGAAGTCTTATAGTGCATTTTACTCGTCATTTCATGCGCTTTGAGATGCCGCTTTGCCCAATACGCTATATGAAATAGGAGCGACGTAAATTGCACGAATGTGATAGAATTTCGCTCGATTCTTAAATTAACCATAATATAAAATGATCTAATCGGGTCTCTGTTTGCCCTACCCTAGAACTTTAATAGTGCGTTTTACTCGTCATTTCATGCGCTTTGAGATGCCGCTTAGCCTAATACGCTATCTGAAACTGGAGCGATATAAGTTGAACAAATGTGATAGAATTTCGCTGAATTCTTTTATTAACCATATTGTAAAATGATCTAATCGGATCTCTGTTCGCCCGAGCCTAGAACTTTAATAGTGCATTTTGTTCGCCATTTCATGCGCTTTGTGATGCCGCTTAGCCCAATACGCTATTTGAAATAGGAGCGACGTAAATTGAACAAATGTGATAGAATTTCGCTGAATTCTTAAAGTAACCTTAATATAAAATGATCTAATCGGGTCTCTGGTTTCCCTACCATAGAAGTTTAATAGTGCATTTTACTCGGCATTCCACGCGCCTTAAGATGCCGTCTAGCACAGTACGCTATCTGAAATAGGAGCGACGTAAGTTGAACAAATGTGATAGAATTTTGCTGAATTCTTAAATTAACCATAATATAAAATGATCTAATCGGGTCTCTGTTTGCCCTACCCTAGAAGTTTAATAGTGCATTTCACTCGTCACATCATGCGCTTTGAGATGCCGCTAAGCACAATAAGCTATCTGTAATAGGAGCGACGTAAATTGAACAAATGTGATAGAATTTCGCTGAATTCTTACATTAACCATAATGTAAAATGATATAATCGGGTCTCTGTTTGCCCTACCCTAGAAGTTTAATAGTGCATTTCAGTCGTCACTTCATGCGCTTTGAGATACCGCTAAGCACAATAAGCTATCTGTAATAGGAGCGACGTAAATTGAACAAATGTGATAGAATTTCGCTGAATTCTTATATTAACCAAAATATAAAATGATCTAATCGGGTCTCTGATTGCCCTATCATAGAAGTTTAGTAGTGCATTTTACTCGCCATTCCACGCGCTTTAAGATGCCGCCTAGCCCAGTACGCTATCTGAAATAGGAGCGACGTAAGTTGAACAAATGTGCTAGAATTTCGTAGAATTCTTATATTAACCAAAATATAAAATGATCTAATCTGGTCTATGTTCGCCCTAGCCTAGAAGTTTAATAGTGCATTTTGTTCGCCATTTCATGCGCTTTGAGATGTCGCTAAGCCCAATAAGCTGTCTGAAATAGGAGCGACGTAAATTGAACAAATGTGATAGAGTTTCGCTGAATTCTTATATTAAACAAAATATAAAATGATCTAATCGGGTCTCTGTTTGCCCTACCCTAGAAGATTAATCGTGCATTTTACACGCCATTTCATGCGCTTTGAGATGCCGCTTAGCCCAATACGCTATCTGAAATAGGAGCGACGTAAATTGAACAAATGTGATAGAATTTCGCTGAATTCTTAAATTAACCATAATATAAAATGATCTAATCGGGTCCCTGTTTGCCCTACCCTTGAAGTTTAATAGTGCATTTCACTCGTCATATCATGCGCTTTGAGATGCCGCTTAGCCCAATACGCTATCTGAAATAGGAGCGACGTAAATTGAACAAATGTGATAGAATCTCGCTGAATACTTATATTAACCTTAATGTAAAATGATCTAATCGGGTCTCTGTTCGCCCTACCATAGAAGTCTAATAGTGCATTTCACTCGCCATTTCATGCACTTTGAGATGCCGCTTAGCCCAATACGCTATCTGAAATAGGAGCGACGTAATTTGAACAAATGTGATAGAATTTCTCTGAATTCTTTTATTAACCATAATGTAAAATGATCTGATCGGGTCTGTGTTCGCCCTAGCCTAGAAGTTGAGCAGTGCATTTTACTCGCCATTCCACGCGCTTTAAGATGGCGCCTAGCCCAGTACGCTATCTGAAATAGGAGCGACGTAAGTTGAACAAATGTGATAGAATTTTGCTGAATTCTTAAATTAACCATAATATAAAATGATCTAATCGGGTCTCTGTTTGCCCTAACCTAGAAGTTTAATAGTGCATTTCACTCGTCACTTCATGCGCTTTGAGATGCCGCTAAGCCCAATAAGCTATCTGAAATGGGAGCGACGTAAATTGAACAAATGTGATAGAATTTCGCTGAATTCTTACATTAACCATAATGTAAAATGATATAATCGGTTCTCTGTTTGCCCTACCCTAGAAGTTTAATAGTGCATTTCACACGTCACTTCATGCGCTTTGAGATGCCGCTAAGCACAATAAGCTATCTGTAATAGGAGCGACGTAAATTGAACAAATGTGATAGAATTTCCCTGAAATCTTATATTAAACAAAATATAAAATGATCTAATCGGGTCTCTGATTGCAATATCATAGAAGTTTAACAGTGCATTTCACTCGCCATTTCATGCGCTTTGACATGCCGCTTAGCCCAATAAGCTATCTGAAATAGGAGCGACGTAAATTGAACAAATGTGATAGAATTTCCATGAAATCTTATATTAAACATAATATAAAATGAGCTAATCGGGTCTCTGATTGCCCTATCATAAAAGTTGAGCTGTGCATTTTAGTCGCCATTCCACGCGCTTTAAGATGGCGCCTAGCCCAGTACGCTATCTGAAATAGGAGCGACGTAAGTTGAACAAATGTGATAGAATTTCGCTGAATTCTTTTATTAACCATAATGTAAAATGATCTAATCGGGTCTCTGTTCGCCCTAGCCTAGAAGTTTAATAGTGCATTTTATTCGCCATTTCATGCGCTTTGAGATGCCGCTTAGCCCAATACGCTATCTGAAATAGGAGCGACGTAAATTGAACAAATGTGATAGAATTTCCCTGAAATCTTATATTAAAGAAAAAATAAAATGATGTAATCGGGTCTCTGATTACTGTATCATAGAAGTTTAGCATTGCATTTTACTCGCCCTTCCACGCGCTTTAAGATGCCGCCTAGCCCAGTACGCTATCTGAAATAGGAGCGACGTAAGATGAACAAATGTGATAGAATTACGCTGAATTCTTATATTAACCGTAATATAAAATGATCTAATCGGGTCTCTGTTTGCCTTATCCTAGAAGTTTAATAGTGCATTTTACTCGCCATTTCATGCACTTTGAAATGCCGCTTAGCCCAATACGCTATCAGAAATAGGAGCGACGTAAATTGAACAAATGTGATAGAATTTCCGTGAAATCTTATATTAACCTTAATGTAAAATGATCTAATCGGGTCTCTGTTCGCCCTACCATAGAAGTCTAATAGTGCATTTCACTCGCCATTTCATGCACTTTGAGATGCCGCCTAGCCCAGTACGCTATCTGCAATAGGAACTACGTAAGTTGAACAAATGTGACAGAATTACGCTGAATTCTTATATTAACCGTAATATAAAATGATCTAATCGGGTCTCTGTTCGCCCTACCCTAGAAGATTAATAGTGCATTTCACTCGTCATTTCATGCGCTTTGAGATGCCGCTGAGCCCAATAAGCTATCTGAAATAGGAGCCACGTAAATTGAACGAATGTGTTAGAATTTTTCTGAATTCTTAAATAAACCATAATATGAAATGATCTAATCGGGTCTTTGTACGCCCTACCCTAGAAGTTTAATAGTGCATTTAACTCGTCATTTCATGCGCTTTGAGATGCCGCTTAGCCCAATAAGCTATCTGAAATATCAGCGACGTAAATTGAACGAATGTGAGAGAATCTCGCTGAATTCTTATATTAACCTTAATGTAAAATGATCTAATCGGGTCTCTGTTCGCCCTACCCTAGAAGATTAATAGTGCATTTCACTCGTCATTTCATGCGCTTTGAGATGCCGCTGAGCCCAATAAGCTATCTGAAATAGGAGCCACGTAAATTGAACGAATGTGATAGAATTTCGCTGAATTCTTAAATTAACCATAATATAAAATGATGTAATGGGGTCTCTGTTTGCCCTACCCTAGAAGTTTAATAGTGCATTTGACTCGTCATTTCATGCGCTTTGAGATGCCGCTTAGCCCTATACGCTATCTGAAATAGGAGCGATGTAAATTGATCAAATGTGATAGAATTTCGCTGAATTCTTTTATTAACCATAACGTAAAATGATCTAATCGGGTCTCTGTTCGCCCTAGCGTAGAAGCTTAACTGTGCATTTTATTCGTCATTGCATGCGCTTTGAGATGCCGCTTAGCCCAATACGCTATCTGAAATAGGAGCGACGTAAATTGAACAAATGTGATAGAATATCGCTGAATTCTTATATTAACCAAAATATAAAATGATCTAATCGGCTCTCTGATTGCCGTATCATAGAAGTTTAGTAGTGCATTTTACTCGCCATGCTTCGCGTTTTAAGATGCCGCCTAGCCCAGTACGCTAGCTGAAATAGGAACGACGTAAATTGAACAAATGTGATAGAATTTCCCTGAATACTTATATTAACCTTAATATAAATTGATCTAATCGGGTCTCTGTTTGCCCCACCCTAGAAGTTTAATAGTGCATTTTACTCGCCATTTCATGCGCTTTGAGATGCCGCCTAGCCCGGTACGCCATCTGAAATAGGAGCGACGTAAGTTGAACAAATGTGATAGAATTACGCTGAATTCTTATATTAACCTTAATGTAAAATGTTCTAATCGGGTCTCTGTTCGCCCTACCCAAGAAGATTAATAGTGCATTTCACTCGTCATTTCATGCGCCCTGAGATGCCGCTTAGCCCAGTACGCTATCTGAAATAGGAGCGATGTAAATTGAACAAATGTGATAGATTTTCGAAGAATTCTTGAATTAACCATAATATAAAATGATCTAATCAGGTCTCTGTTCGCCCTAGCCTAGAAGTTTAATAGTGCATTTTATTCGCCATTTCATGCGCTTTGAGATGCCGCTTAGCTCAATACGCTATCTGAAATAGGAGCGACGTAAATTGAACAAATGTGATAGAATTTCCCTGAAATCTTATAGTAAACAAAATATAAAATGTTCTAATCGGGACTCTGATTGTCCTATCACAGAATTTTAGTAGTGCATTTTACTCGCCCTTCCACGCGCTTTGAGATGCCGCCTAGCCCAGTACGCTATTTGAAATAGGAGCGACGTAAGTTGAACAAATGTGATAGAATTACGCTGAATTCTTATATTAACCGTAATATAAAATGATCTATTCGGGTCTCTGTTCGCCCTACCCTAGAAGTTTAATGGTGCATTTCACTCGTCAATCCATGCGCTTTGAGATGCCGCTTAGCCCAATACGCTATCTGAAATAGGAGCGACGTAAATTGAACAAATGTGACAGAATTACGCTGAATTCTTATATTAACCGTAATATAAAATGATCTAATCGGGTCTCTGTTTGCCTTATCCTAGAAGATTAATAGTGCATTTTCTCGCCATTTCATGCGCTTTGAGATGCCGCTTAGCCCAATACGCTATCTGAAATAGGAGCGACGTAAATTGAACGAATGTGATAGAATTTTGCCGAATTCTTAAATTAACCATAATATAAAATGATGTAATCGGCTCTCTGTTCGCCCTACCCAAGAAGTTTAATAGTGCATTTCACTCGTCATTTCATGCGCTTTGCGATGCCGCTTAGCCCAATATGCTATCTGAAATAGGAGCGACGTAAATTGATCAAATGTGATAGAATTTCGCTGAATTCTTATATTCACCAAAATATAAAATGATCTAATCGGGTCTCTGATTGCCCTATCATAGAAGTTTAATAGTGCAGTTTACTCGCCACTCCACGCGCTTTAAGATGCCGCCTAGCCCAGTACGCTATCTGAAATAGGAGCGACGTAAATTGAACAAATGTGATAGAATTTTGCTGAATTCTTAAATTAACCATAATATAAAATGATCTAATCGGATCTCTGTTTGCCCTACCCAAGAACTTTAATTGTGCATTTGTCTGGTCATTTCATGCGCTTTGAGATGCCGCTTAGCCCAATACGCTGTCTGAAATAGGAGCGACGTAAATTGAACAAATGTGATAGAATTTCGCTGAATTTTTAAATTAACCATAATATAAAATGATTTAAACGGGACTCTGATTGCCCTATCATAGAAGTTTAGTAGTGCATTTTACTCGCCCTTCCACGCGCTTTAAGATGCCGCCTGGCCCAGTACACTAACTGAAATAGGAGCGACGTATGTTGAACAAATGTGACAGATTTACGCTGAATTCTTATATTAACCGTAATATAAAATGATCTAATCGGGTCTCTGTTTGCCTTACCCTAGAAGTTTAATAGTGCATTTTACTCGCCATTTCATGCGCCTTGAGATGCCGCTTAGCCCAATACGCTATCTGCAATAGGAGCGACGTAAATTGAACAAATGTGATAGAATTTCGCTGAATTCTTAAATTAACCATAATATAAAATGATCTAATCGGGTCTCTGTTTGCCCTACCCTAGAAGTTTAATAGTTCATTTTACTTGCCATTTCTTGCGCTTTGAGATGCCCCTTAGCCCAATACGCTGTCTGAAATATCAGCGACGTAAATTGAACAAATGTGAGAGAATCTCGCTGAATTCTTATATTAACCTTAATGTAAAATGATCTAATCGGGTCTCTGTTCGCCCTACCCTAGAAGATTAATAGTGCATTTCACTCGTCATTTCATGCGCTTTGAGATGCCGCTGAGCCCAATAAGCTATCTGAAATAGGAGCCACGTAAATTGAACGAATGTGATAGAATTTTTCTGAATTCTTAAATAAACCATAATATGAAATGATCTAATCGGGTCTCTGTTTGCCTTACCCTAGAAGTTTAACAGTGCATTTTACTCGCTATTTCATGCGCTTTGAGATGCCGCTTAGCCCAATACGCTATCTGAAATAGGAGCGACGTAAATTGAACAGATGTGATAGAATTTCCCTGAATACTTATATTAACCATAATGTAAAATTATCTAATCGGGTCTCTGTTCGCCCTACCCTAGAAGTTTAATAGTGCATTTCACTCGTCATTTCGTGCGCTTTGAGATGCCGCTTAGCCCAATATGCTATCTGAAATAGGAGCGACGTAAATTGAACAAATGTGATAGAATTTTGCCGAATTCTTAAATTAACCATAATATAAAATGATGTAATCGGCTCTCTGTTCGCCCTACCCAAGAAGTTTAATAGTGCAATTCACTCGTCATTTCAAGCGCTTTGCGATGCCGCGTAGCCCAATATGCTATCTGAAATAGGAGCGACGTAAATTGAACAAATGTGATAGAATTTCGCTGAATTCTTATATTCACCTAAATATAAAATGATCTAATCGGGTCTCTGATTGCCCTATCATAGAAGATTAATAGTGCAGTTTACTCTCCACTCCACGCGCTTTAAGATGCCGCCTAGCCCAGTACGCTATCTGAAATAGGAGCGACGTAAATTGAACAAATGTGATAGAATTTTGCTGAATTCTTAAATTAACCATAATATAAAATGATCTAATCGGGTCTCTGTTCGCCCTACCCTAGAAGTTTAACAGTGCATTTCACTCGCCATTTCATGCGCTTTGACATTCCGCTTAGCCCAATACGCTATCTGAAATAGGAGCGACGTACATAGAACAATTGTGATAGAATTTCGCTGAATTCTTATATTAACCAAAATATAAAATGATCTAATCGGCTCTCTGATTGCCGTATCATAGAAGTTTAGTAGTGCATTTTACTCGCCATTCTTCGCGCTTTAAGATGCCGCCTAGCCCAGTACGCTATCTGAATTAGGAGCGACGTAAGTTGATCAAATGTGATAGAATTACGCTGAATTCTTATATTAACCGTAATATAAAATGATGTAATCAGCTCTCTGTTCGCCCTACCCAAGAAGTTTAATAGTGCATTTCACTCGTCATTTCATGCGCTTTGCGATGCCGCTTAGCCCAATATGCTACCTGAAATAGGAGCGACGTAAGGTGAACAAATGTGATAGAATTACGCTGAATTCTTATATTAACCTTAACGTAAAATGTTCTAATCGGGTCTCTGTTCGCCCTACCCTAGAAGATTAATAGTGCATTTCACTCGTCATTTCATGCGCTTTGAGATGCCGCTTAGCCCAGTACGCTATCTGAAATAGGAGCGATGTAAATTGAACAAATGTGATAGAATTTCGATGAATTCTTTTATTATCTGTAATGTAAAATGATCTAATCAGGTCTCTGTTCGCCTTACCCTAGAAGTTTAATAGTGCATTTTACTCGCCATTTCATGCGCTTTGAGATGCCGCTTAGCCCAATACGCTATCTGCAATAGGATCGACGTAAATTGAACAAATGTGATAGAATTTCGCTGAATTCTTAAATTAACCATAATATAAAATGATCTAAACTGGTCTCTGTTTGCCCTACCCTAGAAGTTTAATAGTGCATTTTACTCGCCATTTCTTGCGCTTTGAGATACCGCTTAGCCCAATCCGCTATCTGAAATAGGAGCAACGTAAATTGAACAAATGTGATAGAATTTTGCTGAATTCTTAAATTAACCATAATTAAAATGATCTAATCGGGTCTCTGTTTGCCCTACCCTAGAAGTGTAATAGTGCATTTCACTCGTCACTTCATGCGCTTTGAGATGCCGCTAAGCCCAATAAGCTATCTGAAATAGGAGCGACGTAAATTGAACAAATGTGATAGAATTTCGCTGAATTCTTACATTAACCATAATGTAAAATGATATAATCGGGTCTCTGTTTGCCCTACCCTAGAAGTTTAATAGTGCATTTCACACGTCACTTCATGCGCTTTGAGATGCCGCTAAGCACAATAAGCTATCTGTAATAGGAGCGACGTAAATTGAACAAATGTGATAGAATTTCCCTGAAATCTTATATTAAACAAAATATAAAATGATCTAATCGGGTCTCTGATTGCAATATCATAGAAGTTTAACAGTGCATTTCACTCGCCATTTCATGCGCTTTGACATGCCGCTTAGCCCAATAAGCTATCTGAAATAGGAGCGACGTAAATTGAACAAATGTGATAGAATATCGCTGAATTCTTGTATTAACCAAAATATAAAATGATCTAATCGGCTCTCTGATTGCCGTATCATAGAAGTTTAGTAGTGCATTTTACTCGCCATTCTTCGCGTTTTAAGATGCCGCCTAGCCCAGTACGCTAGCTGAAATAGGAACGACGTAAATTGAGCAATTGTGATAGAATTTCCCTGAATACTTATATTAACCTTAATATAAATTGATCTAATCGGGTCTCTGTTTGCCCTACCCTAGAAGTTTAATAGTTCATTTTACTTGCCATTTCTTGCGCTTTGAGATGCCCCTTAGCCCAATACGCTGTCTGAAATATCAGCGACGTAAATTGAACAAATGTGAGAGAATCTCGCTGAATTCTTATATTAACCTTAATGTAAAATGATCTAATCGGGTCTCTGTTCGCCCTACCCTAGAAGATTAATAGTGCATTTCACTCGTCATTTCATGCGCTTTGAGATGCCGCTGAGCCCAATAAGCTATCTGAAATAGGAGCCACGTAAATTGAACGAATGTGATAGAATTTTTCTGAATTCTTAAATAAACCATAATATGAAATGATCTAATCGGGTCTCTGTTTGCCTTACCCTAGAAGTTTAACAGTGCATTTTACTCGCTATTTCATGCGCTTTGAGATGCCGCTTAGCCCAATACGCTATCTGAAATAGGAGCGACGTAAATTGAACAAATGTGATAGAATTTCCCTGAATACTTATATTAACCATAATGTAAAATTATCTAATCGGGTCTCTGTTCGCCCTACCCTAGAAGTTTAATAGTGCATTTCACTCGTCATTTCGTGCGCTTTGAGATGCCGCTTAGCCCAATATGCTATCTGAAATAGGAGCGACGTAAATTGAACAAATGTGATAGAATTTTGCCGAATTCTTAAATTAACCATAATATAAAATGATGTAATCGGCTCTCTGTTCGCCCTACCCAAGAAGTTTAATAGTGCAATTCACTCGTCATTTCAAGCGCTTTGCGATGCCGCGTAGCCCAATATGCTATCTGAAATAGGAGCGACGTAAATTGAACAAATGTGATAGAATTTCGCTGAATTCTTATATTCACCTAAATATAAAATGATCTAATCGGGTCTCTGATTGCCCTATCATAGAAGATTAATAGTGCAGTTTACTCTCCACTCCACGCGCTTTAAGATGCCGCCTAGCCCAGTACGCTATCTGAAATAGGAGCGACGTAAATTGAACAAATGTGATAGAATTTTGCTGAATTCTTAAATTAACCATAATATAAAATGATCTAATCGGGTCTCTGTTCGCCCTACCCTAGAAGTTTAACAGTGCATTTCACTCGCCATTTCATGCGCTTTGACATTCCGCTTAGCCCAATACGCTATCTGAAATAGGAGCGACGTACATAGAACAATTGTGATAGAATTTCGCTGAATTCTTATATTAACCAAAATATAAAATGATCTAATCGGCTCTCTGATTGCCGTATCATAGAAGTTTAGTAGTGCATTTTACTCGCCATTCTTCGCGCTTTAAGATGCCGCCTAGCCCAGTACGCTATCTCAATTAGGAGCGACGTAAGTTGATCAAATGTGATAGAATTACGCTGAATTCTTATATTAACCGTAATATAAAATGATGTAATCAGCTCTCTGTTCGCCCTACCCAAGAAGTTTAATAGTGCATTTCACTCGTCATTTCATGCGCTTTGCGATGCCGCTTAGCCCAATATGCTACCTGAAATAGGAGCGACGTAAGGTGAACAAATGTGATAGAATTACGCTGAATTCTTATATTAACCTTAACGTAAAATGTTCTAATCGGGTCTCTGTTCGCCCTACCCTAGAAGATTAATAGTGCATTTCACTCGTCATTTCATGCGCTTTGAGATGCCGCTTAGCCCAGTACGCTATCTGAAATAGGAGCGATGTAAATTGAACAAATGTGATAGAATTTCGATGAATTCTTTTATTATCTGTAATGTAAAATGATCTAATCAGGTCTCTGTTCGCCTTACCCTAGAAGTTTAATAGTGCATTTTACTCGCCATTTCATGCGCTTTGAGATGCCGCTTAGCCCAATACGCTATCTGCAATAGGATCGACGTAAATTGAACAAATGTGATAGAATTTCGCTGAATTCTTAAATTAACCATAATATAAAATGATCTAAACTGGTCTCTGTTTGCCCTACCCTAGAAGTTTAATAGTGCATTTTACTCGCCATTTCTTGCGCTTTGAGATACCGCTTAGCCCAATCCGCTATCTGAAATAGGAGCAACGTAAATTGAACAAATGTGATAGAATTTTGCTGAATTCTTAAATTAACCATAATTAAAATGATCTAATCGGGTCTCTGTTTGCCCTACCCTAGAAGTTTAATAGTGCATTTCACTCGTCACTTCATGCGCTTTGAGATGCCGCTAAGCCCAATAAGCTATCTGAAATAGGAGCGACGTAAATTGAACAAATGTGATAGAATTTCGCTGAATTCTTACATTAACCATAATGTAAAATGATATAATCGGGTCTCTGTTTGCCCTACCCTAGAAGTTTAATAGTGCATTTCACACGTCACTTCATGCGCTTTGAGATGCCGCTAAGCACAATAAGCTATCTGTAATAGGAGCGACGTAAATTGAACAAATGTGATAGAATTTCCCTGAAATCTTATATTAAACAAAATATAAAATGATCTAATCGGGTCTCTGATTGCAATATCATAGAAGTTTAACAGTGCATTTCACTCGCCATTTCATGCGCTTTGACATGCCGCTTAGCCCAATAAGCTATCTGAAATAGGAGCGACGTAAATTGAACAAATGTGATAGAATATCGCTGAATTCTTGTATTAACCAAAATATAAAATGATCTAATCGGCTCTCTGATTGCCGTATCATAGAAGTTTAGTAGTGCATTTTACTCGCCATTCTTCGCGTTTTAAGATGCCGCCTAGCCCAGTACGCTAGCTGAAATAGGAACGACGTAAATTGAGCAATTGTGATAGAATTTCCCTGAATACTTATATTAACCTTAATATAAATTGATCTAATCGGGTCTCTGTTTGCCCTACCCTAGAAGTTTAATAGTGCATTTTGCTCGCCATTTCATGCGCTTTGAGATGCCGCCTAGCCCGGTACGCCATCTGAAATAGGAGCGACGTAAGTTGAACAAATGTGATAGAATTACGCTGAATTCTTATATTAACCTTAATGTAAAATGTTCTAATCGGGTCTCTGTTCGCCCTACCCAAGAAGATTAATAGTGCATTTCACTCGTCATTTCATGCGCCTTGAGATGCCGCTTAGCCCAGTGCGCTATCTGAAATAGGAGCGACGTAAATTGAACAAATGTGATAGAATTTCCCTGAATACTTATATTAACCATAATGTAAAATTATCTAATCGGGTCTCTGTTCGCCCTACCCTAGAAGTTTAATAGTGCATTTCACTCGTCATTTCGTGCGCTTTGAGATGCCGCTTAGCCCAATATGCTATCTGAAATAGGAGCGACGTAAATTGAACAAATGTGATAGAATTTTGCCGAATTCTTAAATTAACCATAATATAAAATGATGTAATCGGCTCTCTGTTCGCCCTACCCAAGAAGTTTAATAGTGCATTTCACTCGTCATTTCATGCGCTTTGCGATGCCGCGTAGCCCAATATGCTATCTGAAATAGGAGCGACGTAAATTGAACAAATGTGATAGAATTTCGCTGAATTCTTATATTCACCTAAATATAAAATGATCTAATCGGGTCTCTGATTGCCCTATCATAGAAGATTAATAGTGCAGTTTACTCTCCACTCCACGCGCTTTAAGATGCCGCCTAGCCCAGTACGCTATCTGAAATAGGAGCGACGTAAGTTGAACAAATGTGATAGAATTTTGCTGAATTCTTAAATTAACCATAATATAAAATGATCTAATCGGGTCTCTGTTTGCCCTACCCTAGAAGTTTAATAGTGCATTTTAGTCGCCATTTCATGCGCTTTGAGATCCGGCTTAGCCCAATACGCTATCTGAAATAGGAGCGACGTAAATTGAACAAATGTGATAGAATTTCCCTGAAATCTTATATTAATCAAAATATAAAATGATCTACTCGGGTCTCTGATTGCCCTATCATAGAAGATTAGTAGTGCATTTTACTCGCCATTCCATGCGCTTCGAGATGCCGCCTAGCCCAGTACGCTATCTGAAATAGGAGCGTCGTAACTTGAACAAATGTGATAGAATTACGCTGAATTCTTATATTAACCGTAATATAAAATGATCTAATCGGGTCTCTGTTTGCCTTATCCTAGAAGTTTAATAGCGCATTTTACTCGCCATTTCATGCGCTTTGAGATTCCGCTTAGCCCAATACGCTATCTGAAATATGAGCGACACGAATTGAACAAATGTGATAGAATTTCCCTGAAATCTTGTATTAAACAAAATATAAAATGATCTAATCGCGTCTCTGATTGCCCTATCATACAAGTTTAATAGTGCATTTTACTCGGCATTTCACGCGCTTTCAGATGCCGCCTAGCCCAGTACGCTATCTGAAATAGGAGCGACGTAAATTCAACAAATGTGATAGAATCTTTCTGAATTCTTAAATTAACCATAATATAAAATGATCTAATCGGGTCTCTGATTGCTCTATCATAGAAGTTTAATAGTGCATTTTACTCGCCATTCCACGCGCTTTAAGATGCCGCCTAGCCCAGTACGCTATCTGAAATAGGAGCGACGTAACTTGAACAAATGTGATAGAATTTCGCAGAATTCTTATATTAACCAAAACATAAAATGATCTAATCTGGTCTCTGTTCGCCCTAGCCTAGAAGTTTAATAGTGCATTTACTCGCAATTTCATGCGCTTTGAGGTGCCGCTTAACCCAATACGCTATCTGCAATAGGAGCGACGTTAATTGAACAAACGTGATAGAATTTTGCTGAATTCTTAAATTAACCATAGTACAAAGTGATCTAATCGGGTCTCTGTTTGCCCTAGCCTAGAAGTTTAATAGTCCATTTTATTCGCCATTTCATGCGCTTTGAGATGCCGGTTAGCCCAATACGCTAACTGAAATAGGAGCGACGTAAATAGAACAAATGTGGTAGGATTTCCCTGAAATCTTATATTAAGCAAAATATAAAATGATCTAATCGGGTCTCTGACTGCCCTATCACAGAAGTTTAACAGTGCATTTTACTCGCCATTCCACGCGCTTTAAGATGCCGCCTAGCCCAGTACGCTATCTGAAATAGGAGCGACGTAAATTCAACAAATGTGATAGAATCTTGCTGAATTCTTAAATTAACCATAATATAAAATGATCTAATCTGGTCTCTGTTTGCCCTATCATTGAAGTTTAACAGTGCATTTTACTCGCCATTTCATGCGCTTTGAGATGCCGCTTAGCCCAATACGCTGTCTGAAATATGAGCGACACGAATTGAACAAATGTGATAGAATTTCCCTGAAATCTTGTATTAAACAAAATATAAAATGATCTAATCGCGTCTCTGATTGCCCTATCATACAAGTTTAATAGTGCATTTTACTCGCCACTCCACACGCTTTAGGATGCCGCCTAGCCCAGTACGCTATCCGAAATAGGAGCGACGTAAATTGAACAAATGTGATAGAATTTGGCTGAATTCTTAAATTAACCATAATATAAAATGATCTAATCGGGTCTCTGTTTGCCCTACCCTAGAAGTTTAATAGTGCATTGTACTCGCCATTTCATGCGCTTCGAGATGCCGCTTAGCTCAATACGCTATCTGAAATAGGAGCGATGAAAGTTGAACAAATGTGATAGAATTTCGCTGAATTATTTTATTAACCAGAATGTAAAATGATCTGATCGGGTCTCTGTTCGCCCTAGCCTAGAAGTTTAATAGCGCATTTTATTCGCCATTTCATGCGCTTTGAGATGACGCGTAGCCCAATACGCTATCTGAAATAGGAGCGACGGAAATTGAACAAATGTGATAGAATTTCCCTGAATTCTTATATTAACCTTAATGTAAAATGATCTAATCGGGTCTCCGTTCGCCCTACCCTAGAAGTTTAATAGTGCATTTCACTCGTCATTTCATGCGCTTTCAGTTGCCGCTTAGCCCAATACGCTATCTGAAATAGGAGCGACGTAAATTGAACAAATGTGATAGAATTTCCCTGAAATCTTATATTAAATAAAATATAAAATGATCTAATCGGGTCTCTGATTGCCCTATCATAGAAGATTAGTAGTGCATTTTACTCGCCATTCCACGCGCTTTAAGATGCCACCTAGCCCAGTACGCTATGTGAAATAGGAGCGACGTAACTTGAACAAATGTGATAGAATTATCTGCATTCTTATATTAACCGTAATATAAAATGATCTAATCGGGTATCTGTTTTCCTTATCCTAGAAGTTTAATAGTGCATTATACTCGCCATTTCATGCGCTTCGAGATGCCGCTTAGCTCAATACGCTATCTGAAATAGGAGCGATGAAAGTTGAACAAATGTGATAGAATTTCGCTGAATTATTTTATTAACCAGAATGTAAAATGATCTAATCTGGTCTCTGTTCCCCCTACCATAGAAGTCTTATAGTGCATTTTACTCGTCATTTCATGCGCTTTGAGATGCCGCTTTGCCCAATACGCTATATGAAATAGGAGCGACGTAAATTGCACGAATGTGATAGAATTTCGCTCGATTCTTAAATTAACCATAATATAAAATGATCTAATCGGGTCTCTGTTTGCCCTACCCTAGAACTTTAATAGTGCATTTTACTCGTCATTTCATGCGCTTTGAGATGCCGCTTCGCCTAATACGCTATCTGAAACTGGAGCGATATAAGTTGAACAAATGTGATAGAATTTCGCTGAATTCTTTTATTAACCATATTGTAAAATGATCTAATCGGATCTCTGTTCGCCCGAGCCTAGAACTTTAATAGTGCATTTTGTTCGCCATTTCATGCGCTTTGTGATGCCGCTTAGCCCAATACGCTATCTGACATAGGAGCGACGTAAATTGAACAAATGTGATAGAATTACGCTGAATTCTTATATTAACCGTAATATAGAATGATCTAATCTGGTCTCTGATTGCCTTATCCTAAAAGTTTAATAGCGCATTTTACTCGCCATTTCATGCGCTTTGAGAGGCCGCTTAGCCCAATACGCTCTCTGAAATAGGAGCGACGTAAATTGAACAAATGTGATAGAATTTCCGTGAATCCTTATATTAACCTTAATGTAAAATGATCTAATCGGGTCTCTGTTCGCCCTACCATTGAACTTTAATACTGCATTTTACTCGCCATTTCATGCGCTTTGAGATGCCGCATAGCCCAATACGCTATCTGAAATAGGAGCGACGTAAATTGAACAAATGTGATAGAATATCCGTGAATCCTTATATTAACCTTAATGTAAAATGATCTAATCGGGTCTCTGTTCGCCCTACCATAGAAGTCTAATGGTGCATTTCACTCGCCATTTCATGCGCTTTGTGATGCCGCTTAGCCCAATACGCTATTTGAAATAGGAGCGACGTAAATTGAACAAATGTGATAGAATTTCGCTGAATTCTTAAAGTAACCTTAATATAAAATGATCTAATCGGGTCTCTGGTTTCCCTACCATAGAAGTTTAATAGTGCATTTTACTCGGCATTCCACGCGCCTTAAGATGCCGTCTAGCACAGTACGCTATCTGAAATAGGAGCGACGTAAGTTGAACAAATGTGATAGAATTTTGCTGAATTCTTAAATTAACCATAATATAAAATGATCTAATCGGGTCTCTGTTTGCCCTACCCTAGAAGTTTAATAGTGCATTTCACTCGTCACTTCATGCGCTTTGAGATGCCGCTAAGCACAATAAGCTATCTGTAATAGGAGCGACGTAAATTGAACAAATGTGATAGAATTTCGCTGAATTCTTACATTAACCATAATGTAAAATGATATAATCGGGTCTCTGTTTGCCCTACCCTAGAAGTTTAATAGTGCATTTCAGTCGACACTTCATGCGCTTTGAGATACCGCTAAGCACAATAAGCTATCTATAATAGGAGCGACGTAAATTGAACAAATGTGATAGAATTTCGCTGAATTCTTATATTAACCAAAATATAAAATGATCTAATCGGGTCTCTGATTGCCCTATCATAGAAGTTTAGTAGTGCATTTTACTCGCCATTCCACGCGCTTTAAGATGCCGCCTAGCCCAGTACGCTATCTGAAATAGGAGCGACGTAAGTTGAACAAATGTGCTAGAATTTCGTAGAATTCTTATATTAACCAAAATATAAAATGATCTAATCTGGTCTATGTTCGCCCTAGCCTAGAAGTTTAATAGTGCATTTTGTTCGCCATTTCATGCGCTTTGAGATGTCGCTAAGCCCAATAAGCTGTCTGAAATAGGAGCGACGTAAATTGAACAAATGTGATAGAGTTTCGCTGAATTCTTATATTAAACAAAATATAAAATGATCTAATCGGGTCTCTGTTTGCCCTACCCTAGAAGATTAATCGTGCATTTTACACGCCATTTCATGCGCTTTGAGATGCCGCTTAGCCCAATACGCTATCTGAAATAGGAGCGACGTAAATTGAACAAATGTGATAGAACTTCGCTGAATTCTTAAATTAACCATAATATAAAATGATCTAATCGGGTCCCTGTTTGCCCTACCCTTGAAGTTTAATAGTGCATTTCACTCGTCATATCATGCGCTTTGAGATGCCGCTTAGCCCAATACGCTATCTGAAATAGGAGCGACGTAAATTGAACAAATGTGATAGAATCTCGCTGAATACTTATATTAACCTTAATGTAAAATGATCTAATCGGGTCTCTGTTCGCCCTACCATAGAAGTCTAATAGTGCATTTCACTCGCCATTTCATGCACTTTGAGATGCCGCTTAGCCCAATACGCTATCTGAAATAGGAGCGACGTAATTTGAACAAATGTGATAGAATTTCTCTGAATTCTTTTATTAACCATAATGTAAAATGATCTGATCGGGTCTGTGTTCGCCCTAGCCTAGAAGTTGAGCAGTGCATTTTACTCGCCATTCCACGCGCTTTAAGATGGCGCCTAGCCCAGTACGCTATCTGAAATAGGAGCGACGTAAGTTGAACAAATGTGATAGAATTTTGCTGAATTCTTAAATTAACCATAATATAAAATGATCTAATCGGGTCTCTGTTTGCCCTAACCTAGAAGTTTAATAGTGCATTTCACTCGTCACTTCATGCGCTTTGAGATGCCGCTAAGCCCAATAAGCTATCTGAAATAGGAGCGACGTAAATTGAACAAATGTGATAGAATTTCGCTGAATTCTTACATTAACCATAATGTAAAATGATATAATCGGGTCTCTGTTTGCCCTACCCTAGAAGTTTAATAGTGCATTTCACACGTCACTTCATGCGCTTTGAGATGCCGCTAAGCACAATAAGCTATCTGTAATAGGAGCGACGTAAATTGAACAAATGTGATAGAATTTCCCTGAAATCTTATATTAAACAAAATATAAAATGATCTAATCGGGTCTCTGATTGCAATATCATAGAAGTTTAACAGTGCATTTCACTCGCCATTTCATGCGCTTTGACATGCCGCTTAGCCCAATAAGCTATCTGAAATAGGAGCGACGTAAATTGAACAAATGTGATAGAATTTCCATGAAATCTTATATTAAACATAATATAAAATGAGCTAATCGGGTCTCTGATTGCCCTATCATAAAAGTTGAGCTGTGCATTTTAGTCGCCATTCCACGCGCTTTAAGATGGCGCCTAGCCCAGTACGCTATCTGAAATAGGAGCGACGTAAGTTGAACAAATGTGATAGAATTTCGCTGAATTCTTTTATTAACCATAATGTAAAATGATCTAATCGGGTCTCTGTTCGCCCTAGCCTAGAAGTTTAATAGTGCATTTTATTCGCCATTTCATGCGCTTTGAGATGCCGCTTAGCCCAATACGCTGTCTGAAATAGGAGCGACGTAAATTGAACAAATGTGATAGAATTTCCCTGAAATCTTATATTAAAGAAAAAATAAAATGATGTAATCGGGTCTCTGATTACTGTATCATAGAAGTTTAGCATTGCATTTTACTCGCCCTTCCACGCGCTTTAAGATGCCGCCTAGCCCAGTACGCTATCTGAAATAGGAGCGACGTAAGATGAACAAATGTGATAGAATTACGCTGAATTCTTATATTAACCGTAATATAAAATGATCTAATCGGGTCTCTGTTTGCCTTATCCTAGAAGTTTAATAGTGCATTTTACTCGCCATTTCATGCACTTTGAAATGCCGCTTAGCCCAATACGCTATCAGAAATAGGAGCGACGTAAATTGAACAAATGTGATAGAATTTCCGTGAAATCTTATATTAACCTTAATGTAAAATGATCTAATCGGGTCTCTGTTCGCCCTACCATAGAAGTCTAATAGTGCATTTCACTCGCCATTTCATGCACTTTGAGATGCCGCCTAGCCCAGTACGCTATCTGCAATAGGAACTACGTAAGTCGAACAAATGTGACAGAATTACGCTGAATTCTTATATTAACCGTAATATAAAATGATCTAATCGGGTCTCTGTTCGCCCTACCCTAGAAGATTAATAGTGCATTTCACTCGTCATTTCATGCGCTTTGAGATGCCGCTGAGCCCAATAAGCTATCTGAAATAGGAGCCACGTAAATTGAACGAATGTGTTAGAATTTTTCTGAATTCTTAAATAAACCATAATATGAAATGATCTAATCGGGTCTTTGTACGCCCTACCCTAGAAGTTTAATAGTGCATTTAACTCGTCATTTCATGCGCTTTGAGATGCCGCTTAGCCCAATAAGCTATCTGAAATATCAGCGACGTAAATTGAACAAATGTGAGAGAATCTCGCTGAATTCTTATATTAACCTTAATGTAAAATGATCTAATCGGGTCTCTGTTCGCCCTACCCTAGAAGATTAATAGTGCATTTCACTCGTCATTTCATGCGCTTTGAGATGCCGCTGAGCCCAATAAGCTATCTGAAATAGGAGCCACGTAAATTGAACGAATGTGTTAGAATTTTTCTGAATTCTTAAATAAACCATAATATGAAATGATCTAAACGGGTCTCTGTTTGCCCTACCCTAGAAGTTTAACAGTGCATTTTACTCGCCATTTCATGCGCTTTGAGATGCCGCTTAGCCCAATACGCTATCTGAAATAGGAGCGACGTAAATTGAACAAATGTGATAGAATTTCGCTGAATTCTTAAATTAACCATAATATAAAATGATGTAATGGGGTCTCTGTTTGCCCTACCCTAGAAGTTTAATAGTGCATTTGACTCGTCATTTCATGCGCTTTGAGATGCCGCTTAGCCCTATACGCTATCTGAAATAGGAGCGATGTAAATTGATCAAATGTGATAGAATTTCGCTGAATTCTTTTATTAACCATAACGTAAAATGATCTAATCGGGTCTCTGTTCGCCCTAGCGTAGAAGCTTAACTGTGCATTTTATTCGTCATTGCATGCGCTTTGAGATGCCGCTTAGCCCAATACGCTATCTGAAATAGGAGCGACGTAAATTGAACAAATGTGATAGAATATCGCTGAATTCTTATATTAACCAAAATATAAAATGATCTAATCGGCTCTCTGATTGCCGTATCATAGAAGTTTAGTAGTGCATTTTACTCGCCATGCTTCGCGTTTTAAGATGCCGCCTAGCCCAGTACGCTAGCTGAAATAGGAACGACGTAAATTGAACAAATGTGATAGAATTTCCCTGAATACTTATATTAACCTTAATATAAATTGATCTAATCGGGTCTCTGTTTGCCCTACCCTAGAAGTTTAATAGTGCATTTTACTCGCCATTTCATGCGCTTTGAGATGCCGCCTAGCCCGGTACGCCATCTGAAATAGGAGCGACGTAAGTTGAACAAATGTGATAGAATTACGCTGAATTCTTATATTAACCTTAATGTAAAATGTTCTAATCGGGTCTCTGTTCGCCCTACCCAAGAAGATTAATAGTGCATTTCACTCGTCATTTCATGCGCCCTGAGATGCCGCTTAGCCCAGTACGCTATCTGAAATAGGAGCGATGTAAATTGAACAAATGTGATAGATTTTCGAAGAATTCTTGAATTAACCATAATATAAAATGATCTAATCAGGTCTCTGTTCGCCCTAGCCTAGAAGTTTAATAGTGCATTTTATTCGCCATTTCATGCGCTTTGAGATGCCGCTTAGCTCAATACGCTATCTGAAATAGGAGCGACGTAAATTGAACAAATGTGATAGAATTTCCCTGAAATCTTATAGTAAACAAAATATAAAATGTTCTAATCGGGACTCTGATTGTCCTATCACAGAATTTTAGTAGTGCATTTTACTCGCCCTTCCACGCGCTTTGAGATGCCGCCTAGCCCAGTACGCTATTTGAAATAGGAGCGACGTAAGTTGAACAAATGTGATAGAATTACGCTGAATTCTTATATTAACCGTAATATAAAATGATCTATTCGGGTCTCTGTTCGCCCTACCCTAGAAGTTTAATGGTGCATTTCACTCGTCAATCCATGCGCTTTGAGATGCCGCTTAGCCCAATACGCTATCTGAAATAGGAGCGACGTAAATTGAACAAATGTGACAGAATTACGCTGAATTCTTATATTAACCGTAATATAAAATGATCTAATCGGGTCTCTGTTTGCCTTATCCTAGAAGATTAATAGTGCATTTTCTCGCCATTTCATGCGCTTTGAGATGCCGCTTAGCCCAATACGCTATCTGAAATAGGAGCGACGTAAATTGAACGAATGTGATAGAATTTTGCCGAATTCTTAAATTAACCATAATATAAAATGATGTAATCGGCTCTCTGTTCGCCCTACACAAGAAGTTTAATAGTGCATTTCACTCGTCATTTCATGCGCTTTGCGATGCCGCTTAGCCCAATATGCTATCTGAAATAGGAGCGACGTAAATTGATCAAATGTGATAGAATTTCGCTGAATTCTTATATTCACCAAAATATAAAATGATCTAATCGGGTCTCTGATTGCCCTATCATAGAAGTTTAATAGTGCAGTTTACTCGCCACTCCACGCGCTTTAAGATGCCGCCTAGCCCTGTACGCTATCTGAAATAGGAGCGACGTAAATTGAACAAATGTGATAGAATTTTGCTGAATTCTTAAATTAACCATAATATAAAATGATCTAATCGGATCTCTGTTTGCCCTACCCAAGAACTTTAATTGTGCATTTGTCTGGTCATTTCATGCGCTTTGAGATGCCGCTTAGCCCAATACGCTGTCTGAAATAGGAGCGACGTAAATTGAACAAACGTGATAGAATTTCCCTGAATACTTATATTAACCTTAATGTAAAATGATCTAATCGGGTCTCCGTTTGCCTTATCCTAGAAGTTTAACAGTGCATTTTACTGGCCATTTCATGCGCATTGAGATGCCGCTTAGCCCAATACGCTATCTGAAATAGGAGCGATGTAAATTGAACAAATGTGATAGAATTTCGCTGAATTCTTAAATTAACCATAATATAAAATGATTTAAACGGGACTCTGATTGCCCTATCATAGAAGTTTAGTAGTGCATTTTACTCGCCCTTCCACGCGCTTTAAGATGCCGCCTGGCCCAGTACACTAACTGAAATAGGAGCGACGTATGTTGAACAAATGTGACAGATTTACGCTGAATTCTTATATTAACCGTAATATAAAATGATCTAATCGGGTCTCTGTTTGCCTTACCCTAGAAGTTTAATAGTGCATTTTACTCGCCATTTCATGCGCTTTGAGATGCCGCTTAGCCCAATACGCTATCTGCAATAGGAGCGACGTAAATTGAACAAATGTGATAGAATTTCGCTGAATTCTTAAATTAACCATAATATAAAATGATCTAATCGGGTCTCTGTTTGCCCTACCCTAGAAGTTTAATAGTTCATTTTACTTGCCATTTCTTGCGCTTTGAGATGCCCCTTAGCCCAATACGCTGTCTGAAATATCAGCGACGTAAATTGAACAAATGTGAGAGAATCTCGCTGAATTCTTATATTAACCTTAATGTAAAATGATCTAATCGGGTCTCTGTTCGCCCTACCCTAGAAGATTAATAGTGCATTTCACTCGTCATTTCATGCGCTTTGAGATGCCGCTGAGCCCAATAAGCTATCTGAAATAGGAGCCACGTAAATTGAACGAATGTGATAGAATTTTTCTGAATTCTTAAATAAACCATAATATGAAATGATCTAATCGGGTCTCTGTTTGCCTTACCCTAGAAGTTTAACAGTGCATTTTACTCGCTATTTCATGCGCTTTGAGATGCCGCTTAGCCCAATACGCTATCTGAAATAGGAGCGACGTAAATTGAACAAATGTGATAGAATTTCCCTGAATACTTATATTAACCATAATGTAAAATTATCTAATCGGGTCTCTGTTCGCCCTACCCTAGAAGTTTAATAGTGCAATTCACTCGTCATTTCATGCGCTTTGCGATGCCGCGTAGCCCAATATGCTATCTGAAATAGGAGCGACGTAAATTGAACAAATGTGATAGAATTTCGCTGAATTCTTATATTCACCTAAATATAAAATGATCTAATCGGGTCTCTGATTGCCCTACCCTAGAAGTTTAACAGTGCATTTCACTCGGCATTTCATGCGCTTTGACATTCCGCTTAGCCCAATACGCTATCTGAAATAGGAGCGACGTACATAGAACAATTGTGATAGAATTTCGCTGAATTCTTATATTAACCAAAATATAAAATGATCTAATCGGCTCTCTGATTGCCGTATCATAGAAGTTTAGTAGTGCATTTTACTCGCCATTCTTCGCGCTTTAAGATGCCGCCTAGCCCAGTACGCTATCTGAAATAGGAGCGACGTAAGTTGATCAAATGTGATAGAATTACGCTGAATTCTTATATTAACCGTAATATAAAATGATGTAATCAGCTCTCTGTTCGCCCTACCCAAGAAGTTTAATAGTGCATTTCACTCGTCATTTCATGCGCTTTGCGATGCCGCTTAGCCCAATATGCTATCTGAAATAGGAGCGACGTAAGGTGAACAAATGTGATAGAATTACGCTGAATTCTTATATTAACCTTAACGTAAAATGTTCTAATCGGGTCTCTGTTCGCCCTACCCTAGGAGATTAATAGTGCATTTCACTCGTCATTTCATGCGCTTTGAGATGCCGCTTAGCCCAGTACGCTATCTGAAATAGGAGCGATGTAAATTGAACAAATGTGATAGAATTTCGATGAATTCTTTTATTATCTGTAATGTAAAATGATCTAATCAGGTCTCTGTTCGCCTTACCCTAGAAGTTTAATAGTGCATTTTACTCGCCATTTCATGCGCTTTGAGATGCCGCTTAGCCCAATACGCTATCTGCAATAGGATCGACGTAAATTGAACAAATGTGATAGAATTTCGCTGAATTCTTAAATTAACCATAATATAAAATGATCTAAACTGGTCTCTGTTTGCCCTACCCTAGAAGTTTAATAGGGCATTTTACTCGCCATTTCTTGCGCTTTGAGATACCGCTTAGCCCAATCCGCTATCTGAAATAGGAGCAACGTAAATTGAACAAATGTGATAGAATTTTGCTGAATTCTTAAATTAACCATAATATAAAATGATCTAATCGGGTCTCTGTTTGCCCTACCCTAGAAGTTTAATAGTGCATTTCACTCGTCACTTCATGCGCTTTGAGATGCCGCTAAGCCCAATAAGCTATCTGAAATAGGAGCGACGTAAATTGAACAAATGTGATAGAATTTCGCTGAATTCTTACATTAACCATAATGTAAAATGATATAATCGGGTCTCTGTTTGCCCTACCCTAGAAGTTTAATAGTGCATTTCACACGTCACTTCATGCGCTTTGAGATGCCGCTAAGCACAATAAGCTATCTGTAATAGGAGCGACGTAAATTGAACAAATGTGATAGAATTTCGCTGAATTCTTATATTCACCTAAATATAAAATGATCTAATCGGGTCTCTGATTGCCCTATCATAGAAGATTAATAGTGCAGTTTACTCTCCACTCCACGCGCTTTAAGATGCCGCCTAGCCCAATACGCTATCTGAAATAGGAGCGACGTACATAGAACAATTGTGATAGAATTTCGCTGAATTCTTATATTAACCAAAATATAAAATGATCTAATCGGCTCTCTGATTGCCGTATCATAGAAGTTTAGTAGTGCATTTTACTCGCCATTCTTCGCGCTTTAAGATGCCCCCTAGCCCAGTACGCTATCTGAAATAGGAGCGACGTAAGTTGATCAAATGTGATAGAATTACGCTGAATTCTTATATTAACCGTAATATAAAATGATGTAATCAGCTCTCTGTTCGCCCTACCCAAGAAGTTTAATAGTGCATTTCACTCGTCATTTCATGCGCTTTGCGATGCCGCTTAGCCCAATATGCTATCTGAAATAGGAGCGACGTAAGGTGAACAAATGTGATAGAATTACGCTGAATTCTTATATTAACCTTAACGTAAAATGTTCTAATCGGGTCTCTGTTCGCCCTACCCTAGAAGATTAATAGTGCATTTCACTCGTCATTTCATGCGCTTTGAGATGCCGCTTAGCCCAGTACGCTATCTGAAATAGGAGCGATGTAAATTGAACAAATGTGATAGAATTTCGATGAATTCTTTTATTATCTGTAATATAAAATGATCTAATCGGGTCTCCGTTTGCCTTATCCGAGAAGTTTAATAGTGCATTTTACTGGCCATTTCATGCGCATTGAAATGCCGCTTAGCCCAATACGCTATCTGAAATATCAGCGACGTAAATTGAACAAATGTGAGAGAATTTCGCTGAATTCTTAAATTAACCATAATATAAAATGATCTAATGTGGTCTCTGTTTGCCCTACCCTAGAAGTTTAATAGTGCATTTTACTCGCCATTTCTTGCGCTTTGAGATGCCGCTTAGCACAAGTCGCTATCTGAAATAGGAGCGATGTAAATTGAACAAATGTGATAGAATTTCGCTGAATTCTTATATTAACCAAAATATAAAGTGATCTAATCGGGTCTCTGATTGCCCTATCATAGAAGTTTAATAGTGCATTTTACTCGCCATTCCTCGCGCTTTAAGATGCCGCCTATCCGGGTACGCTATCTGAAATAGGAGCGACGTAAATTGAACAAATGTGAGAGAATTTTTCTGAATTCTTAAATTAACCATAATATGAAATGACCTAATCGGGTCTCTGTTTGCCCTACCCTAAAAGTTTAATAGTGCATTTTACTCGCCATTTCTTGCGCTTTGAGATGCCGCTTAGCCCAATACGCTATCTGAAATATCAGCGACGTAAATTGAACAAATGTGAGAGAATTTCGCTGAATTCTTAAATTAATCATAATATAAAATGATCTAATGGGGTCTCTGTTTGCCCTACCCTAGAAGTTTAATAGTGCATTTTACTCGCCATTTCCTGCGCTTTGAGATGCCGCTTAGCACAAGTCGCTATCTGAAATAGGAGCGATGTAAATTGAACAAATGTGATAGAATTTCGCTGAATTCTTATATTAACCTTAATGTAAAATGATCTAATGGGGTCTTTGTTCGCCCTACCCAAGAAGTTTAATAGTACATTTCACTCGTCAATTCATGCGCTTTGCGATGCCGCTTAGCCCAATAAGCTATCTGAAATAGGAACGACGTAAATTGAACAAATGTGATAGAATCACGCTGAATTCTTATATTAACCGTAATATGAAATGGTCTAATCGGGTCTCCGTTTGCCTTATCCTAGAAGTTTAATAGTGCATTTTACTGGCCATTTCATGCGCATTGAGATGCCGCTTAGCCCAATACGCTATCTGAAATAGGAGCGATGTAAATTGAACAAATGTGATAGAATTTCGCTGAATTCTTAAATTAACAATAATACAAAATGATCTAAACGGGACTCTGATTGCCCTATCATAGAAGTTTAGTAGTGCATTTTACTCGCCCTTCCACGCGCTTTAAGATGCCGCCTAGCCCAGTACACTATCTGAAATAGGAGCGACGTATGTTGAACAAATGTGATAGAATTACGCTGAATTCTTACATTAACCGTAATATAAAATGATCTAATCGGGTCTCTGATTGCCCTATCATAGAAGATTAAGAGTGCATTTTGCTCGCCATTCCACGCGCTTTAAGATGCCGCCTAGCCCAGTACGCTATCTGAAATAGGAGCGACGTAAGTTGAACGTATGTGATAGAATAACGCTGAATTCTTATATTAACCGTAATATGAAATGGTCTAATCGGGTCTCCGTTTGCCTTATCCTAGAAGTTTAATAGTGCATTTTACTGGCCATTTCATGCCCATTGAGATGCCGCTTAGCCCAATACGCTATCTGAAATAGGAGCGATGTAAATTGAACAAATGTGAGAGAATTTCGCTGAATTCTTAAATTAATCATAATATAAAATGATCTAATCGGGTCTCTGATTGCCCTATCATAGAAGTTTAATAGTGCATTTTACTCGCCATTCCGCGCGCTTTAAGTTGCCGCCTAGCCCAGTATGCTATCTGAAATAGGAACGACGTAAATTGAACAAATGCGGTAGAATTTTGCTGAATTCTTAAATTAACCATAATATAAAATGATCTAATCGGGTCTCTGATTGCCCTACCCTAGAAGTTTAATAGCGCATTTTACTCGGCATTTCATGCGCTTTGAGATGCCGCTTATCCCAATACGCTATCTGAAATAGGAGCGACGTAAATTAAACAAATGTGATAGAATTTCGCTGAATTCTTATATTCACCTAAATATAAAATGATCTAATCGGGTCTCTGATTGCCCTATCATAGAAGATTAATAGTGCAGTTTACTCTCCACTCCACGCGCTTTAAGATGCCGCCTAGCCCAATACGCTATCTGAAATAGGAGCGACGTACATAGAACAATTGTGATAGAATTTCGCTGAATTCTTATATTAACCAAAATATAAAATGATCTAATCGGCTCTCTGATTGCCGTATCATAGAAGTTTAGTAGTGCATTTTACTCGCCATTCTTCGCGCTTTAAGATGCCCCCTAGCCCAGTACGCTATCTGAAATAGGAGCGACGTAAGTTGATCAAATGTGATAGAATTACGCTGAATTCTTATATTAACCGTAATATAAAATGATGTAATCAGCTCTCTGTTCGCCCTACCCAAGAAGTTTAATAGTGCATTTCACTCGTCATTTCATGCGCTTTGCGATGCCGCTTAGCCCAATATGCTATCTGATATAGGAGCGACGTAAGGTGAACAAATGTGATAGAATTACGCTGAATTCTTATATTAACCTTAACGTAAAATGTTCTAATCGGGTCTCTGTTCGCCCTACCCTAGAAGATTAATAGTGCATTTCACTCGTCATTTCATGCGCTTTGAGATGCCGCTTAGCCCAGTACGCTATCTGAAATAGGAGCGATGTAAATTGAACAAATGTGATAGAATTTCGAT
This sequence comes from Macropis europaea, assembly GCA_916610135.2. Taxonomy (NCBI): domain Eukaryota; kingdom Metazoa; phylum Arthropoda; class Insecta; order Hymenoptera; family Melittidae; genus Macropis; species Macropis europaea. The sequence goes on along the minus strand of CAKAJE020000597.1, from coordinate 55,671 downwards.
GAATTCTTTTATTATCTGTAATATAAAATGATCTAATCGGGTCTCCGTTTGCCTTATCCGAGAAGTTTAATAGTGCATTTTACTGGCCATTTCATGCGCATTGAAATGCCGCTTAGCCCAATACGCTATCTGAAATATCAGCGACGTAAATTGAACAAATGTGAGAGAATTTCGCTGAATTCTTAAATTAACCATAATATAAAATGATCTAATGTGGTCTCTGTTTGCCCTACCCTAGAAGTTTAATAGTGCATTTTACTCGCCATTTCTTGCGCTTTGAGATGCCGCTTAGCACAAGTCGCTATCTGAAATAGGAGCGATGTAAATTGAACAAATGTGATAGAATTTCGCTGAATTCTTATATTAACCAAAATATAAAGTGATCTAATCGGGTCTCTGATTGCCCTATCATAGAAGTTTAATAGTGCATTTTACTCGCCATTCCTCGCGCTTTAAGATGCCGCCTATCCGGGTACGCTATCTGAAATAGGAGCGACGTAAATTGAACAAATGTGAGAGAATTTTTCTGAATTCTTAAATTAACCATAATATGAAATGACCTAATCGGGTCTCTGTTTGCCCTACCCTAAAAGTTTAATAGTGCATTTTACTCGCCATTTCTTGCGCTTTGAGATGCCGCTTAGCCCAATACGCTATCTGAAATATCAGCGACGTAAATTGAACAAATGTGAGAGAATTTCGCTGAATTCTTAAATTAATCATAATATAAAATGATCTAATGGGGTCTCTGTTTGCCCTACCCTAGAAGTTTAATAGTGCATTTTACTCGCCATTTCCTGCGCTTTGAGATGCCGCTTAGCACAAGTCGCTATCTGAAATAGGAGCGATGTAAATTGAACAAATGTGATAGAATTTCGCTGCATTCTTATATTAACCTTAATGTAAAATGATCTAATGGGGTCTTTGTTCGCCCTACCCAAGAAGTTTAATAGTACATTTCACTCGTCAATTCATGCGCTTTGCGATGCCGCTTAGCCCAATAAGCTATCTGAAATAGGAACGACGTAAATTGAACAAATGTGATAGAATCACGCTGAATTCTTATATTAACCGTAATATGAAATGGTCTAATCGGGTCTCCGTTTGCCTTATCCTAGAAGTTTAATAGTGCATTTTACTGGCCATTTCATGCGCATTGAGATGCCGCTTAGCCCAATACGCTATCTGAAATAGGAGCGATGTAAATTGAACAAATGTGATAGAATTTCGCTGAATTCTTAAATTAACAATAATACAAAATGATCTAAACGGGACTCTGATTGCCCTATCATAGAAGTTTAGTAGAGCATTTTACTCGCCCTTCCACGCGCTTTAAGATGCCGCCTAGCCCAGTACACTATCTGAAATAGGAGCGACGTATGTTGAACAAATGTGATAGAATTACGCTGAATTCTTACATTAACCGTAATATAAAATGATCTAATCGGGTCTCTGATTGCCCTATCATAGAAGATTAAGAGTGCATTTTGCTCGCCATTCCACGCGCTTTAAGATGCCGCCTAGCCCAGTACGCTATCTGAAATAGGAGCGACGTAAGTTGAACGTATGTGATAGAATAACGCTGAATTCTTATATTAACCGTAATATGAAATGGTCTAATCGGGTCTCCGTTTGCCTTATCCTAGAAGTTTAATAGTGCATTTTACTGGCCATTTCATGCCCATTGAGATGCCGCTTAGCCCAATACGCTATCTGAAATAGGAGCGATGTAAATTGAACAAATGTGAGAGAATTTCGCTGAATTCTTAAATTAATCATAATATAAAATGATCTAATCGGGTCTCTGATTGCCCTATCATAGAAGTTTAATAGTGCATTTTACTCGCCATTCCGCGCGCTTTAAGTTGCCGCCTAGCCCAGTATGCTATCTGAAATAGGAACGACGTAAATTGAACAAATGCGGTAGAATTTTGCTGAATTCTTAAATTAACCATAATATAAAATGATCTAATCGGGTCTCTGATTGCCCTACCCTAGAAGTTTAATAGCGCATTTTACTCGGCATTTCATGCGCTTTGAGATGCCGCTTATCCCAATACGCTATCTGAAATAGGAGCGACGTAAATTAAACAAATGTGATAGAATTTCGCTGAATTCTTATATTCACCTAAATATAAAATGATCTAATCGGGTCTCTGATTGCCCTATCATAGAAGATTAATAGTGCAGTTTACTCTCCACTCCACGCGCTTTAAGATGCCGCCTAGCCCAATACGCTATCTGAAATAGGAGCGACGTACATAGAACAATTGTGATAGAATTTCGCTGAATTCTTATATTAACCAAAATATAAAATGATCTAATCGGCTCTCTGATTGCCGTATCATAGAAGTTTAGTAGTGCATTTTACTCGCCATTCTTCGCGCTTTAAGATGCCGCCTAGCCCAGTACGCTATCTGAAATAGGAGCGACGTAAGTTGATCAAATGTGATAGAATTACGCTGAATTCTTATATTAACCGTAATATAAAATGATGTAATCAGCTCTCTGTTCGCCCTACCCAAGAAGTTTAATAGTGCATTTCACTCGTCATTTCATGCGCTTTGCGATGCCGCTTAGCCCAATATGCTATCTGATATAGGAGCGACGTAAGTTGAACAAATGTGATAGAATTACGCTGAATTCTTATATTAACCTTAACGTAAAATGTTCTAATCGGGTCTCTGTTCGCCCTACCCTAGAAGATTAATAGTGCATTTCACTCGTCATTTCATGCGCTTTGAGATGCCGCTTAGCCCAGTACGCTATCTGAAATAGGAGCGATGTAAATTGAACAAATGTGATAGAATTTCGATGAATTCTTTTATTATCTGTAATATAAAATGATCTAATCGGGTCTCCGTTTGCCTTATCCGAGAAGTTTAATAGTGCATTTTACTGGCCATTTCATGCGCATTGAAATGCCGCTTAGCCCAATACGCTATCTGAAATATCAGCGACGTAAATTGAACAAATGTGAGAGAATTTCGCTGAATTCTTAAATTAACCATAATATAAAATGATCTAATGTGGTCTCTGTTTGCCCTACCCTAGAAGTTTAATAGTGCATTTTACTCGCCATTTCTTGCGCTTTGAGATGCCGCTTAGCACAAGTCGCTATCTGAAATAGGAGCGATGTAAATTGAACAAATGTGATAGAATTTCGCTGAATTCTTATATTAACCAAAATATAAAGTGATCTAATCGGGTCTCTGATTGCCCTATCATAGAAGTTTAATAGTGCATTTTACTCGCCATTCCTCGCGCTTTAAGATGCCGCCTATCCGGGTACGCTATCTGAAATAGGAGCGACGTAAATTGAACAAATGTGAGAGAATTTTTCTGAATTCTTAAATTAACCATAATATGAAATGACCTAATCGGGTCTCTGTTTGCCCTACCCTAAAAGTTTAATAGTGCATTTTACTCGCCATTTCTTGCGCTTTGAGATGCCGCTTAGCCCAATACGCTATCTGAAATATCAGCGACGTAAATTGAACAAATGTGAGAGAATTTCGCTGAATTCTTAAATTAATCATAATATAAAATGATCTAATGGGGTCTCTGTTTGCCCTACCCTAGAAGTTTAATAGTGCATTTTACTCGCCATTTCCTGCGCTTTGAGATGCCGCTTAGCACAAGTCGCTATCTGAAATAGGAGCGATGTAAATTGAACAAATGTGATAGAATTTCGCTGCATTCTTATATTAACCTTAATGTAAAATGATCTAATGGGGTCTTTGTTCGCCCTACCCAAGAAGTTTAATAGTACATTTCACTCGTCAATTCATGCGCTTTGCGATGCCGCTTAGCCCAATAAGCTATCTGAAATAGGAACGACGTAAATTGAACAAATGTGATAGAATCACGCTGAATTCTTATATTAACCGTAATATGAAATGGTCTAATCGGGTCTCCGTTTGCCTTATCCTAGAAGTTTAATAGTGCATTTTACTGGCCATTTCATGCGCATTGAGATGCCGCTTAGCCCAATACGCTATCTGAAATAGGAGCGATGTAAATTGAACAAATGTGATAGAATTTCGCTGAATTCTTAAATTAACAATAATACAAAATGATCTAAACGGGACTCTGATTGCCCTATCATAGAAGTTTAGTAGAGCATTTTACTCGCCCTTCCACGCGCTTTAAGATGCCGCCTAGCCCAGTACACTATCTGAAATAGGAGCGACGTATGTTGAACAAATGTGATAGAATTACGCTGAATTCTTACATTAACCGTAATATAAAATGATCTAATCGGGTCTCTGATTGCCCTATCATAGAAGATTAAGAGTGCATTTTGCTCGCCATTCCACGCGCTTTAAGATGCCGCCTAGCCCAGTACGCTATCTGAAATAGGAGCGACGTAAGTTGAACGTATGTGATAGAATAACGCTGAATTCTTATATTAACCGTAATATGAAATGGTCTAATCGGGTCTCCGTTTGCCTTATCCTAGAAGTTTAATAGTGCATTTTACTGGCCATTTCATGCCCATTGAGATGCCGCTTAGCCCAATACGCTATCTGAAATAGGAGCGATGTAAATTGAACAAATGTGATAGAATTTCGCTGAATTCTTAAATTAACCATAATATAAAATGATCTAATCGGGTCTCTGATTGCCCTATCATAGAAGTTTAATAGTGCATTTTACTCGCCATTCCGCGCGCTTTAAGTTGCCGCCTAGCCCAGTATGCTATCTGAAATACGAACGACGTAAATTGAACAAATGCGGTAGAATTTTGCTGAATTCTTATATTAACCGTAATATAAAATGATCTAATCGGGTCTCTGTTTGCCTTATCCTAGAAGTTTAATAGTGCATTTTCTCGCCATTTCATGCGCTTTGAGATGCCGCTTAGCCCAATACGCTATCTGAAATAGGAGCGACGTAAATTGAACAAATGTGATAGAATTTTGCTGAATTCTTAAATTAACCATAATATAAAATGATCTAATCGGGTCTCTGTTCGCCCTACCCTAGAAGTTTAACAGTGCATTTCACTCGTCATTTCATGCGCTTTGAGATGCCGCTTAGCCCAATAAGCTATCTGAAATATCAGCGACGTAAATTGAACAAATGTGAGAGAATCTCGCTGAATTCTTATATTAACCTTAATGTAAAATGATCTAATCGGGTCTCTGTTCGCCCTACCCTAGAAGATTAATAGTGCATTTCACTCGTCATTTCATGCGCTTTGAGATGCCGCTGAGCCCAATAAGCTATCTGAAATAGGAGCCACGTAAATTGAACGAATGTGTTAGAATTTTTCTGAATTCTTAAATAAACCATAATATGAAATGATCTAAACGGGTCTCTGTTTGCCCTACCCTAGAAGTTTAACAGTGCATTTTACTCGCCATTTCATGCGCTTTGAGATGCCGCTTAGCCCAATACGCTATCTGAAATAGGAGCGACGTAAATTGAACAAATGTGATAGAATTTCGCTGAATTCTTAAATTAACCATAATATAAAATGATCTAAACGGGACTCTGATTGCCCTATCATAGAAGTTTAGTAGTGCATTTTACTCGCCCTTCCACGCGCTTTAAGATGCCGCCTAGCCCAGTACACTATCTGAAATAGGAGCGACGTATGTTGAACAAATGTGATAGAATTACGCTGAATTCTTACATTAACCGTAATATAAAATGATCTAATCGGGTCTCTGATTGCCCTATCATAGAAGATTAAGAGTGCATTTTGCTCGCCATTCCACGCGCTTTAAGATGCCGCCTAGCCCAGTACGCTATCTGAAATAGGAGCGACGTAAGTTGAACGTATGTGATAGAATAACGCTGAATTCTTATATTAACCGTAATATGAAATGGTCTAATCGGGTCTCCGTTTGCCTTATCCTAGAAGTTTAATAGTGCATTTTACTGGCCATTTCATGCGCATTGAGATGCCGCTTAGCCCAATACGCTATCTGAAATAGGAGCGATGTAAATTGAACAAATGTGATAGAATTTCGCTGAATTCTAAAATTAACCATAATATAAAATGATCTAATCGGGTCTCTGATTGCCCTATCATAGAAGTTTAATAGTGCATTTTACTCGGCATTTCTTGCGCTTTGAGATGCCGCTTAGCCCAATACGCTATCTGAAATATCAGCGACATAAATTGAACAAATGTGAGAGAATCTCGCTGAATTCTTATATTAACATTAATGTAAAATGATCTAATCGGGTCTCTGTTCGCCCTACCATAGAAGATTACTAGTGCATTTCACACGTCATTTCATGCGCTTTGAGATGCCGCTTAGCCCAATAAGCTATCTGAAATAGGAGCGACGTAAATTGGACAAATGTGATAGAATTTTTCTGAATTCTTAAATAAACCATAATATAAAATGATCTAATCGGGTCTCTGTTTGCCCTACCCTAGAAGTTTAATAGTGCATTTCACTCGTCATTTCATGCGCTTTGCGATGCCGCTTAGCCCAATAAGCTATCTGGAATAGGAGCGACGCAAATTGAACAAATGTGATAGAATTTCGCTGAATTCTTATATTAACCAAAATATAAAATGATCTAATCGGGTCTCTGATTTCCCTATCATAGAAGTTTAGTAGTGCATTTGACTCGCCATTTCATGCGCTTTGAGATGCCGCTTAGCCCAATACGCCATCTGAAATAGGAGCGACGTAAATTGAACAAATGTGATAGAATTTCCATGAAATCTTATATTAAACAAAATATAAAATGATCTAAACGGGACTCTGATTGCCCTATCATAGAAGTTTAGTAGTGCATTTTACTCGCCCTTCCACGCGCTTTAAGATGCCGCCTAGCCCAGTACACTATCTGAAATAGGAGCGACGTATGTTGAACAAATGTGATATAATTACGCTGAATTCTTATATTAACCGTAATATTAAATGATCTAATCGGGTCTCGGTTTGCCTTACCCTAGAAGTTTAATAGTGCATTTTACTCGCCATTTCATGCGCTTTGAGATGCCGCTTAGCCCAATACGCTATCTGCAACATGAGCGACGTAAATTGAACAAATGTGATAGAATTTCGCTGACTTCTTAAATTAACAATAATATAAAATGATCTAATCGGGTCTCTGTTTGCCCTACCCTAGAAGTTTAATAGTACATTTTACTCGCCATTTCGTGCGCTTTGAGATGCCGCTTAGCCCAATACGCTATCTGAAATATCAGCGACGTAAATTGAACAAATGTGAGAGAATCTCGCTGAATTCTTATATTAACCTTAATGTAAAATGATCTAATCGGGTCTCTGTTCGCCCTACCCTAGAAGATTACTAGTGCATTTCACACGTCATTTCATGCGCTTTGAGATGCCGCTTAGCTCAATAAGCTATCTGAAATAGGAGCGACGTAAATTGGACAAATGTGATAGAATTTTTCTGAATTCTTAAATAAACCATAATATGAAATGATCTAATCGGGTCTCTGTTTGCCCTACCCTAGAAGTTTAATAGTACATTTTACTCGCCATTTCTTGCGCTTTGAGATGCCGCTTAGCCCAATACGCTATCTGAAATATCAGCGACGTAAATTGAACAAATGTGAGAGAATCTCGCTGAATTCTTATATTAACCTTAATGTAAAATGATCTAATCGGGTCTCTGTTTGCCCTACCCTAGAAGTTTAATAGTGCATTTCACTCGTCATTTCATGCGCTTTGAGATGCCGCTTAGCCCAATACGCTATCTGAAATAGGAGCGACGTAAATTGAACAAATGTGATAGAATTTCGCTGAATTCTTAAATTAACCATAATATAAAATGATCTAATCGGGTCCCTGTTTGCCCTACCCTAGAAGTTTAATAGTGCATTTCACTCGTCATTTCATGCGCTTTGCGATGCCGCTTAGCCCAATAAGCTATCTGAAATAGGAGCGACGCAAATTGAACAAATGTGATAGAATTTCGCTGAATTCTTATATTAACCAAAATATAAAATGATCTAATCGGGTCTCTGACTTCCCTATCATAGAAGTTTAGTAGTGCATTTGACTCGCCATTTCATGCGCTTTGAGATGCCGCTTAGCCCAATACGCTATCTGAAATAGGGGCGACGTAAATTGAACAAATGTGATAGAATTACTCTGAATTCTTATATTAACCGTAATATAAAATGATCTAATCGGGTCTCTGTTTGCCTTATCCTAGAAGTTTAATAGTGCATTTTACTCGCCATTTCATGCGCTTTGAGATGCCGCTTAGCCCAATACGCTATCTGAAATAGGAGCGACGTAAATTGAACAAATGTGATAGAATTTCCATGAAATCTTATATTAAACAAAATATAAAATGATCTAAACGGGACTCTGATTGCCCTATCATAGAAGTTTAGTAGTGCATTTTACTCGCCCTTCCACGCGCTTTAAGATGCCGCCTAGCCCAGTACACTACCTGAAATAGGAGCGACGTATGTTGAACAAATGTGATATAATTACGCTGAATTCTTATATTAACCGTAATATTAAATGATCTAATCGGGTCTCGGTTTGCCTTACCCTAGAAGTTTAATAGTGCATTTTACTCGCCATTTCATGCGCTTTGAGATGCCGCTTATCCCAATACGCTATCTGCAACATGAGCGACGTAAATTGAACAAATGTGATAGAATTTCGCTGAATTCTTAAATTAACCATAATATAAAATGATCTAATCAGGTCTCTGTTCGCCCTAGCCTAGAAGTTTAATAGTGCATTTTATTCGCCATTTCATGCGCTTTGAGATGCCGCTTAGCCCAATACGCTATCTGAAATAGGAGCGACGTAAACTGAACAAATGTGATAGAAATTCGCTGAATTCTTATATTCACCAAAATATAAGATGATCTAATCGGGTCTCTGATTGCCCTATCATAGAAGTTTAATAGTGCAGTTTACTCGCCACTCCACGCGCTTTAAGATGCCGCCTAGCCCAGTACGCCATCTGAAATAGGAGCGACGTAAATTGAACAAATGTGATAGAATTTTGCTGAATTCTTAAATTAACCATAATATAAAATGATCTAATCGGGTCTCTGTTTGCCCTACCCTAGAAGTTTAATAGTGCTTTTTACTCGCATTTCTTGCGCTTTGAGATGCCGCTTAGCACAAGTCGCTATCTGAAATAGGAGCGATGTAAATTGAACAAATGTGATAGAATTTCGCTGAATTCTTATATTAACCTTAATGTAAAATGATCTAATCGGGTCTTTGTTCGCCCTACCCAAGAAGTTTAATAGTGCATTTCACTCGTCAATTCATGCGCTTTGCGATGCCGCTTAGCCCAATAAGCTATCTGAAATTGGAGCGACGTATATTGAACAAATGTGATAGAATTTCGCTGAATTCTTATATTAACCAAAATATAAAATGATCTAATCGGGTCTCTGATTGCCCTATCATAGAAGTTTAATGGTGCATTTTACTCGCCATTCCACGCGCTTTAAGATGCCGCCTAGCCCAGTACGCCATCTGAAATAGGAGCGACGTAAATTGAACAAATGTGATAGAATTTCGCTGAATTCTTATATTAACCAAAATATGAAATGATCTTATCGGGTCTCTGATTGCCCTACCCTAGAAGTTTGATAGTGCATTCTACTCGCCATTTCATGCGCTTTGAGATGCCGCTTAGCCCAATACGCTATCTGAAATAGGAGCGACGTAAATTGAACAAATGTGATAGAATTTCGCTGAATACTTAAATTAACCATAATATAAAATGATCTAATGGGGTCTCTGTTTGCCCTACCCTAGAAGTTTAATAGTGCATTTTACTCGCCATTTCTTGCGCTTTGAGATGCCACTTAGCACAAGTCGCTATCTGAAATAGGAGCGATGTAAATTGAACAAATGTGATAGAATTACGCTGAATTCTTATATTAACCAAAATATAAAATGATCTGATCGGGTCTCTGATTGCCCTATCATAGAAGTTTAATAGTGCATTTGACACGCCATTCCACGCGCTTTAAGATGCCGCCTAGCCCAGTATGCTATCTGAAATAGGAACGACGTAAATTGAACAAATGTGATAGAATTACGCTGAATTCTTATATTAACCGTAATATAAAATGGTGTAATCGGATCTCCGTTTGCCTTATCCTAGAAGTTTATTAGTGCATTTTACTCGTCATTCCATGCGCTTTGAGATGCCGCTTAGCCCAATACGCTATCTGAAATAGGAGCGATGTAAATTGAACAAATGTGATAGAATTTTGCTGAATTCTTAAATTAACCATAATATAAAATGATGTAATCGGGTCTCTGCTCGCCCTACCCAAGAAGTTTAATAGTGCATTTCTCTCGTCATTTCATGCGCTTTGAGATGCCGCTTAGCCCAATAGCTATCTGAAATAGGAGCGAAGTAAATTGAACAAATGTGATAGAATTTCCCTGAAATCTTATATTAAAGAAAATATAAAATGATCTAAACGGGACTCTGATTGCCCTATCATAGACGTTTAGTAGTGCATTTTACTCGCCCTTCCACGCGCTTTAAGATGCCGCCTACCCCAGTACACTATCTGAAATAGGAGCGACGTAAATTGAAAAAATGTGATAGAATTTCGCTGAATTCTTATATTAACCAAAATATAAAATGATCTAATGGGGTCTCTGTTTGCCCTACCCTAGAAGTTTAATAGTGAATTTTACTCGCCATTTCTTGCGCTTTGAGATGCCGCTTAGCCCAATACGCTATCTGAAATAGGAGCGACGTAAAATGAACAAATGTGATAGGATTTCGCTGAATTCTTAAATTAACCATAATATAAAATGATCTAATCGGGTCTATATGTGCCCAACCCTAGAAGCTTAATAGTGCATTTTACTCGCCATTTCTTGCGCTTTGAGATGCCGCTTAGCCCAATACGCTATCTGAAATAGGAGCGACGTTAGTTGAACAAATGTGATAGAATAACGCTGAATTCTTATATTAACCGTTATATAAAATGATCTATTCGGGTGTCTGTTCGCCCTACCCTAGAAGTTTAATAGTGCATTTCACTCGCCATTCCATGCGCTTTGAGATGCCGCTTAGCCCAATACGCTATCTGAAATAGGAGCGACGTAAATTGAACAAATGTGATAGAATTTCGCTGAATTCTTATATTAACCAAAATATGAAATGATCTTATCGGGTCTCTGATTGCCCTACCCTAGAAGTTTAATAGTGCATTTTACTCGCCCTTTCGTGCGCTGTGAGATGCCGCTTAGCCCAATACGCTATCTGAAATAGGAGCGACGTAAATTGAACAAATGTGATAGCATTTCGCTGGATTCTTATATTAACCAAAATATAAAATGATCTAATCGGGTCTCTGATTGCCCTATCATAGAAGTTTAACAGTGCATTTTACTCGCCATTCCACGCGCTTTAAGTTGCCGCCTAGCCCAGTACGCTATCTGAAATAGGAGCTACGTAAGTTGAACAAATGTCACAGAATTACGCTGAATTCTTATGTTAACCGTAATATAAAATGATCTAATCGGGTCTCTGTTTGCCTTATCCTAGAAGTTTAATAGTGCATTTTACTCGCCATTTCATGCGCTTTGAGATGCCGCTTATCCCAATACGCTGTCTGAAATAGGAGCGACGTAAATTGAACAAATGTGATAGAATTTCGCTGAATTCTTATATTAACCAAAATATAAAATGATCTAATCGGGTCACTGATTGCCCTACCCTAGAAGTTTAATAGTGCATTTTACTCGCCATTTCATGCGCTTTGAGATGCCGCTTAGCCCAATACGCTATCTGGAATTCGAGCGACGTAAATTGAACAAACGTGATAGGATTCCGCTGAATTCTTATATTAACCAAAATATAAAATGATCTAATCGGGTCTCTGATTGCCCTATCATAGAAGGCTAATAGTGCATTTTACTCGCTATTCCACGCGCTTTAAGATGCCGGCTAGCCCAGTAGGCTATCTGAAACAGGAGTGACGTAAATTGAACAAATGTGATAGAATTACTCTTAATTCTTTTATTAACCATAATGTAATATGATCTAATCGGGTCTCTGTTTGCCTTACCCTAGAAGTTTAATAGTGCATTTTACTCGCCATTTCATCCGCTTTGAGATGCCGCTTAGCCCAATACGCTATCTGAAATAGGAGCGACGTAAATCGAACAAATGTGATAGAATTTCGTTGAATTCTTAAATTAACCATAATATACAATGATCTAATCGGGTCTCTGTTCGCCTTACCATAGAAGTCTAATGGTGCATTTCACTCGCCATTTCATGCGCTTTGAGATGCCGCTTAGCCCAATACGCTATCTGAAATAGGAGCGACGTAAGTTGAACAAATGTAATAGAATTTCGCTGAATTCTTTTATTAACCATAATGTAAAATGATCTGATCGGGTCTCTGTTCGCCCTAGCCTAGAAGTTTAGTAGTGAATTTTATTCGCCACTTCATGCGCTTTGAGATGCCGCTTAGCCGAATACGCTATCTGAAATAGGAGCGACGTAAATTGAACAAATGTGATAAAATTTCCCTGAAATCTTATATTAAACAAAATATAAAATGATCTAATCGGGTCTCGGATTGCCCTACCATAGAAGTTTAGTAGAGCATTTTACTCGCCATTCCACGCGCTTTAAGATGCCGCTAAGCCCAGTACGCTATCTGGAACAGGAGCGACGTAAATTGAACAAACGTGATATGATTTCGCTGAATTCTTATATTAACCAAAATATAAAATGATCTAATCGGGTCTCTGATTGCCCTATCATAGAAGGCTAATAGTGCATTTTACTCGCCATTCCACGCGCTTTAAGATGCCGCTAAGCCCAATACGCTATCTGGAATAGGAGCGACGTAAATTGAACAAACGTGATAGAATTTCGCTGAATCCTTATATTAACCAAAATATGAAATGATCTAATCGGGTCTCTGATTGCCCTATCATCGAAGTTTAATAGTGCATTTTACTCGCCCTTCCACGCGCTTTAAGATGCCGTCTAGCCCAGTACGCCATCTGAAATAGGAGCGACGTAAATTGCACAAATGTGATAGAATTTCGCTGATTTCTTATATTAACCAAAATATAAAATGATCTAATCGGGTCTCTGATTGCCCTCCCTAGAAGTTTAATAGTGCATTTTACTCGCCATTTCATGCGCTTTGAGGTGCCGCTTAGCCCAATACGCTATCTGAAATTTGAGCGACGTAAATTGAACAAATGTGATAGAATTTCGCTGAATTCTTATATTAACCTTAACGTAAAATGATCTAATCGGGTCGCTGTTCGCCCTATCATAGAACTTTAATAGTGCATTTTATTCGCCATTTCATACGCTTTAAGATGCCGCCTAGCCCAATACCATATCTGAAATAGGAGCGATGTAAATTGAACAAATGTGATAGAATTTCGCTGAATACATATATTGACCATAATGTAAAATGATCTAATCGGGTCTCTGTTCGCCCTACCCTAGAAGTTTGATAGTGCATTTCACTCGCCATTTCATGCGCTTTGAGATGCCGATTAGCCCGATACGCTATCTTAAATAGGAGCGACGTAAGTTGAACAAATGTGATAGAATTACGCTGCATTCTTATATTAACCGTAATATAAAATGATCTAATCGGGTCTCTGTTTGGCTTATCCTAGAAGTTTAATAGTGCATTTTACTCGCCATTTCATGCGCTTTGAAATGCCGCTTAGCCCAATACGCTATCTGAAATAGGAGCGACGTAAATTGAACAAATGTGATAGAATTTCGCTGAATTCTTAAATTAACCATAATATAAAATGATCTAATCGGGTCTCTGTTTGTCCTACCCTAGAAGTTTAATAGTGCATTTTACTCGCCATTTCATGCGCTTTGAGATGCCGCCTAGCCCAGTACGCTATCTGAAATAGGAGCGACGTAAGTTGAACAAATGTTATAGAATTACGCTGCATTCTTATATTAACCGTAATATAAAATGATCTAATCGGGTCTCTGTTTGCCCTACCGTAGAAGTTTAATAGTGCATTATACTCGCCATTTCATGCGCTTCGAGATGCCGCTTAGCCCAATACGCCATCTGAAATAGGAGCGACGTAAATTGAACAAATGTGATAGAATTTCCCTGAAATCATATATTAACCGTAATATAAAATAATCTAATCGGGTCTCTGTTTGCCCTACCCTAGAAGTTTAACAGTGCATTTTACTCGCCATTGCATGTGCATTGAGATGCCGCATAGCCCAATACGCTATCTGAAATAGGAGCGACGTAAATTGAACAAATGTGATAGAATTTCCGTGAATTCTTATATTAACCTTAATGTAAAATGATCTAATCGGGTCTCTGATCGCCCTACCATAGAAGTCTAATAGTGCATTTCACTCGCCATTTCATGCGCTTTGAGATGCCTCTTAGCCCAATACGCTATCTGAAATAGGAGCGACGTAAGTTGAACAAATGTGATAGAATTTCGCTGAATTCTTTTATGAACCATAATGTCAAATGATCTAATCGGGTCTCTGTTCGCCCTAGCCTAGAGGTTTAATAGTGCATTTTACTCGCCATTCCACGCGCTTTAAGTTACCGCCTAGCCCAGTACGCTATCTAAAATAGGAGCGACGTAAATTGAACAAATGTGATAGAATTTTGCTGAATCCTTAAATTAACGGTAATATAAAATGATCTAATCGGGTCTCTGTTTGCCCTACCCTAGAAGTTTCATAGTGCATTTTACTCGCCATTTCATGCGCTTTGAGATGCCGCTTAGCCCAATACGCTATCTGAAACGTGAGCGACGTAAATTGAACAAATGTGATAGAATTTCGCTGAATTCTTATATTATCCCAAATATAAAATGATCTAATCGGGTCTCTGATTGCCCTATCATCGATGTTAAATAGTGAATTTCACTCGCCATTCCACGCGCATTAAGATGCCGCCTAGCCCAGTACCCTATCTGAAATAGGAGCGACGTAAATTGAACAGATGTGACAGAATTTTGCTGAATTCTTAAATTAACCATAATATAAAATGATCTAATCGGGTCTCTGTTTGCCCTACCGTAGAACTTTAATAGTGCATTTTACTCGCGATTTCATGCGCTTTGAGATGCCGCCTAGCCCGATACGCTATTTTAAATAGGAGCGACGTAAGTTGAACAAATGTGATAGAATTACGCTGCATTCTTATATTAACCGTAATATAAAATGATCTAATCGGGTCTCTGTTTGGCTTATCCTAGAAGTTTAATAGTGCATTTTACTCGCCATTTCATGCGCTTTGAGATGCCGCTTACCCCAATACGCTATCTGAAATAGGAGCGACGTAAATAGAACAAATGTGGTAGAATTTCGCTGTATTCTCAAATTAACTATAATATAAAATTATCTAATCGGGTGTCTGTTTGCCCTACCATAGAAGTTTAATAGTGCATTTTACTCGTCATTTCATGCGCTGTGAGAGGCAGCTTAGCCCAATACGTTATCTGAAATAGGAGCGATGTAAATTGAACAAATGTGATAGAATTTCGCTGAATTCTCATATTAACATTAATGTAAACTGATCTAATCGAGTCCCTGTTCGCCCTACCCTAGAAGTTTAATAGTGCATTTCACTCGTCATTTCATGCGCTTTGAGATGCCGCTTAGCCCAATACGCTATCTGAAATAGGAGCGATGTAAATTGAAAAAATGTGATAGAATTTCGCTGAATTCTTTTATTAACCATAATGTAAAATGAACTAATCGGGTCTCTGATTGCCCTATCATAGAACTTTAATAGTGCATTTTATTCGCCATTTCATACGCTTTGAGATGCCGCTTAGCCCAATACGCTATCTGAAATATCAGCGACGTAAATTGAACAAATGTGAGAGAATCTCGCTGAATTCTTATATTAACCTTAATGTAAAATGATCTAATCGGTTCTCTGTTTGCCCTACCCTAGAAGTGTAATAGTGCATTTCACTCGTCATTTCATGCGCTTTGAGATGCCGCTTAGCCCAATACGCTATCTGAAATAGGAGCGACGTAAATTGAACAAATGTGATAGAATTTCGTTGAATTCATATATTGACAAAAATATAAAATGATCTAATCGGGTCTCTGATTGCCCTATCATAGAAGTTTAATAGTGCATTTTACTCGCCATTCCACGCGTTTTAAGATGCCGCCTGGCCCTGTACGCTATCTGAAATAGGAGCGACGTAAATTGCACAAATGTGATTGAATTTTGCTGAATTCTTAAATTAACCATAATATAAAATGATCTAATAGGGTCTCTGTTTGCCCTACCCTAGAAGTTTAATAGTGCATTTTACTCGCCATTCCACGCGCTTTAAGATGCCGCCTAGCCCAGTACGCTATCTGAAATAGGAACGACGTAAATTGAACAAATGTGCTAGAATTTTGCTGAATTCTTAAATTAACCATAATATAAAATGATGTAATCGGGTCTCTGTTCGCCCTAGCCTAGAAGTTTACTAGTGCATTTTACTCGCCCTGCCACGCACTTTAAGATGGCGCCTAGCCCAGTACGCTATCAGAAATAGGAGCGATGTAAGTTGGACAAATGTGATAGAATTTCGCTGAATTCTTTTATTAACCATAATTTAAAATGATGTAATCGGGTCTCTGTTCGCCCTAGCCTAGAAGTTTAGTAGTGCATTTTATTCGCCATTTCATGCGCTTCGAGATGCCGCGTAGCCCAATACCCTATCTGAAATAGGATCGACGTTATTTGAACAAATGTGAGAGAATTTCGCTGAATTCTTAAGTTCACTATAATATAAAATTAACTAATCGGGTCTCTGTTTGCTATACCCTAGAAGTTTAATAGTGCATTTTACTCGTCATTTCATGCGCTTTGAGATACCGCTTAGCCCAATACGCTATCTGAAATAGGAGCGATGTAAATTGAACAAATGTGACAGATTTTCGCTGAATTCTTTTATTAACCATAATGTAAAATGATCTAATCGGATCTCTGTTCGCCCTAGCCTAGAAGTTTAATAGTGCATTTTATTCGCCATTTCATGCGCTTTGAGATGCCGCTTAGCTCAATACGCTATCTGAAATAGGAGCGATGTAAATTGAACAAATGTGATAGAATTTCCCTGAAGTCTTATATTAAACAAAATATAAAATGATCTAATCGGGTCTCTGATTGCCCTATCATAGAAGTTTAGTAGTGCATTTTACTCGCCATTCCACGCGCTTTAAGATGCCGCGTAGCCCAGTACGCTATCTAAAATAGGAGCGACGTAAGTTGAACAAATGTGATAGAATTACGCTGAATTCTTATATTAACCGTAATATAAAATGATCTAATCGGGTCTCTGTTTGCCTTATCCTAGAAGTTTAGTATTGCATTTTACTCGCCATTTCATGCGCTTTGAGATGCCGCTTATCCAAATACGCTATCTGAAATAGGAGCGACGTAAATTGAACAAATGTGATAGAATTTCCCTGAATTCTTAAATTAACCATAATATAAAATGATCTAATCGGGTTTCTGTTCGCCCTAGCCGAGAAGTTTAATAGTGCATTTTATTCGCCATTTCATGCGCTTTGAGATGCCGCTTAGCCCAATACGCTATCTGAAATAAGAGCGACGTAAATTGAACAAACGTGATAGGATTTCGCTGAATTCTTATATTAACCAAAATATAAAATGATCTAATCGGGTCTCCGATTGCCCTATCATAGAAGGCTAATAGTGCATTTTACTCGCCATTCCATGCGCTTTGAGATGCCGCTTAGCCCAATAAGCTATCTGAAATAGGAGCGACGTAAAGTGAACAAATGTGATAGAATTTCGCTGAATTCTCATATTAACATTAATGTAAACTGATCTAATCGAGTCTCTGTTCGCCCTACCCTAGAAGTTTAATAGTGCATTTCACTCGTCATTTCATGCGCTTTGAGATGCCGCATAGCCCAATAAGCTATCTGAAATAGGAACGACGTAAATTGAACGAATGTGATAGAATTTCGCTTAATTCTTATATTAACCAAAATATAAAATGATCTAATCGGGTCTCTGATTGCCCTATCATAGAAGTTTAATAGTGCATTTTACTCGCCATTCCACGCTCTTTAAGATGCGCCTAGCCCAGTATGCTATCTGAAATAGGAGCGACGTAAGTTGAACAAATGTGATAGAATTACGCTGAATTCTTATATTAACCGAAATATAAGATGATCTAATCGGGTCTCTGTTTGCCTTATCCTAGAAGTTTAATAGTGCATTTTACTCGCCATTTCATGCGCTTTGAGATGCCGCTTAGCCCAATACCCTATCTGAAATAGGATCGACGTTATTTGAACAAATGTGAGAGAATTTCGCTGAATACTTAAATTCACTATAATATAAAATGAACTAATCGGGTCTCTGTTTGCTCTACCCTAGAAGTTTAATAGTGCATTTTACTCGTCATTTCATGCGCTTTGAGATACCGCTTAGCCTAATACGCTATCTGAAATAGGAGCGATGTAAATTGAACAAATGTGATAGAATTTCGCTGAATTCTTTTATTAACCATAATGTAAAATGATCTAATCGGGTCGCTGTTCGCCCTAGCCTAGAAGTTTAATAGTGCATTTTATTCGCCATTTCATGCGCTTTGAGATGCCGCTTAGCTCAATACGCTATCTGAAATAGGAGCGACGTAAATTGAACAAATGTGATAGAATTTCCCTGAATTCTTATATTGAACAAAATATAAAATGATCTAATCGGGTCTCTGATTGCCCTATCATAGAAGTTTAGTAGTGCATTTTACTCGCCCTTCCACGCGCTTTAAGATGCCGTCTATCCCAGTACGCTATCTGAAATAGGAGCGACGTAAGTTGAACAAATGTGATACAATTACGCTGGATTCTTATATTAACCGTAATATAAAGTGATCTAATCGGGTCTCTGTTTGCCTTACCCTAGAAGTTTAATAGTGCATTTTACTCGCCATTTCATGCGCTTTGAGATGCCGTGTAGCCCAATACGCTATCTGAAATGGGAGCGACGTAAATTGAACAAATGTGATAGAATTTCGCTGAATTCTCATATTAGCATTAATGTAAACTGATCTAATCGAGTCCCTGTTCGCCCTACCCTAGAAGTTTAATAGTGCATTTCACTCGTCATTTCATGCGCTTTGAGATGCCGCTTAGCCCAATAAGCTATCTGAAATAGGAGCGACGTAAATTGAACAAATGTGATAGAATTTCGCTGAATTCTTATAATAACCAAAATATAAAATGATCTAATCGGGTCTCTGATTGCCCTATCATAGAAGTTTAATAGTGCATTTTACTCGCCATTCCACGCTCTTTAAGATGCGCCTAGCCCAGTATGCTATCTGAAATAGGAACGACGTAAATTGAACAAATGTGATAGAATTTTGCTGAATCCTTATATTAACAGTAATATAAAATGATCTAATCGGGTCTCTGTTTGCCTTACCCTAGAAGTTTAATAGTGCATTTTACTCGCCATTCCACGCGCTTTAAGATGGCGCATAGCCCAGTACGCTATCAGAAATAGGGACGATGCAAGTTGAACAAATGTGATAGAATTTCGCTGAATTCTTTTATTAACCATAATTTAAAATGATGTAATCGGGTCTCTGTTCGCCCTAGCCTAGAAGTTTAGCAGTGCATTTTATTCGCCATTATTGCGCTTTGAGATGCCGCTTAGCCCAATACGCTATCTGAAATAAGAGCGACGTAAATTGAACAAACGTGATAGGATTTCGCTGAATTCTTATATTAACCAAAATATAAAATGATCTAATCGGGTCTCTGATTGCCCTCCCTAGAAGTTTAATAGTGCATTTTACTCGCCATTTCATGCGCTTTGAGGTGCCGCTTAGCCCAATACGCTATCTGAAATATGAGCGACGTAAATTGAACAAATGTGATAGAATTTCGCTGAATTCTTATATTAACCTTAACGTAAAATGATCTAATCGGGTCGCTGTTCGCCCTATCATAGAACTTTAATAGTGCATTTTATTCGCCATTTCATACGCTTTAAGATGCCGCCTAGCCCAATACCATATCTGAAATAGGAGCGATGTAAATTGAACAAATGTGATAGAATTTCGCTGAATACATATATTGACCATAATGTAAAATGATCTAATCGGGTCTCTGTTCGCCCTACCCTAGAAGTTTGATAGTGCATTTCACTCGCCATTTCATGCGCTTTGAGATGCCGATTAGCCCGATACGCTATCTTAAATAGGAGCGACGTAAGTTGAACAAATGTGATAGAATTACGCTGCATTCTTATATTAACCGTAATATAAAATGATCTAATCGGGTCTCTGTTTGGCTTATCCTAGAAGTTTAATAGTGCATTTTACTCGCCATTTCATGCGCTTTGAAATGCCGCTTAGCCCAATACGCTATCTGAAATAGGAGCGACGTAAATTGAACAAATGTGATAGAATTTCGCTGAATTCTTAAATTAACCATAATATAAAATGATCTAATCGGGTCTCTGTTTGTCCTACCCTAGAAGTTTAATAGTGCATTTTACTCGCCATTTCATGCGCTTTGAGATGCCGCCTAGCCCAGTACGCTATCTGAAATAGGAGCGACGTAAGTTGAACAAATGTGATAGAATTACGCTGCATTCTTATATTAACCGTAATATAAAATGATCTAATCGGGTCTCTGTTTGCCCTACCGTAGAAGTTTAATAGTGCATTATACTCGCCATTTCATGCGCTTCGAGATGCCGCTTAGCCCAATACGCCATCTGAAATAGGAGCGACGTAAATTGAACAAATGTGATAGAATTTCCCTGAAATCATATATTAACCGTAATATAAAATAATCTAATCGGGTCTCTGTTTGCCCTACCCTAGAAGTTTAACAGTGCATTTTACTCGCCATTGCATGTGCATTGAGATGCCGCATAGCCCAATACGCTATCTGAAATAGGAGCGACGTAAATTGAACAAATGTGATAGAATTTCCGTGAATTCTTATATTAACCTTAATGTAAAATGATCTAATCGGGTCTCTGATCGCCCTACCATAGAAGTCTAATAGTGCATTTCACTCGCCATTTCATGCGCTTTGAGATGCCTCTTAGCCCAATACGCTATCTGAAATAGGAGCGACGTAAGTTGAACAAATGTGATAGAATTTCGCTGAATTCTTTTATGAACCATAATGTCAAATGATCTAATCGGGTCTCTGTTCGCCCTAGCCTAGAGGTTTAATAGTGCATTTTACTCGCCATTCCACGCGCTTTAAGTTACCGCCTAGCCCAGTACGCTATCTAAAATAGGAGCGACGTAAATTGAACAAATGTGATAGAATTTTGCTGAATCCTTAAATTAACGGTAATATAAAATGATCTAATCGGGTCTCTGTTTGCCCTACCCTAGAAGTTTCATAGTGCATTTTACTCGCCATTTCATGCGCTTTGAGATGCCGCTTAGCCCAATACGCTATCTGAAACGTGAGCGACGTAAATTGAACAAATGTGATAGAATTTCGCTGAATTCTTATATTATCCCAAATATAAAATGATCTAATCGGGTCTCTGATTGCCCTATCATCGATGTTAAATAGTGAATTTCACTCGCCATTCCACGCGCATTAAGATGCCGCCTAGCCCAGTACCCTATCTGAAATAGGAGCGACGTAAATTGAACAGATGTGACAGAATTTTGCTGAATTCTTAAATTAACCATAATATAAAATGATCTAATCGGGTCTCTGTTTGCCCTACCGTAGAAGTTTAATAGTGCATTTTACTCGCGATTTCATGCGCTTTGAGATGCCGCCTAGCCCGATACGCTATTTTAAATAGGAGCGACGTAAGTTGAACAAATGTGATAGAATTACGCTGCATTCTTATATTAACCGTAATATAAAATGATCTAATCGGGTCTCTGTTTGGCTTATCCTAGAAGTTTAATAGTGCATTTTACTCGCCATTTCATGCGCTTTGAGATGCCGCTTACCCCAATACGCTATCTGAAATAGGAGCGACGTAAATAGAACAAATGTGGTAGAATTTCGCTGTATTCTCAAATTAACTATAATATAAAATTATCTAATCGGGTCTCTGTTTGCCCTACCACAGAAGTTTAATAGTGCATTTTACTCGTCATTTCATGCGCTGTGAGAGGCAGCTTAGCCCAATACGTTATCTGAAATAGGAGCGATGTAAATTGAACAAATGTGATAGAATTTCGCTGAATTCTTTTATTAACCATAATGTAAAATGATCTAATCGGGTCTCCGTTCGCCCTAGCCTAGAAGTTTAATGGTGCATTTTATTCGCCATTTCATGCGCTTTGAGATGCCGCTTAGCCCAATACGCTATCTGAAATAGGAGCGACGTAAATTGAACAAATGTGATAGAATTTCCCTGAAATCTTATATTGAACAAAATATAAAATGATCTAATCGGGGATCTGATTGCCCTATCATAGAAGTTTAGTAGTGCATTTTACTCGCCCTTCCAGGCGCTTTAAGATACCGTCTAGCCCAATACGTTATCTGAAATAGGAGCGACGTAAATTGAACAAATGTGATAGAATTTCGCTGAATTCTTAAATTAACCATAATATAAAATGATCTAATCGAGTCTCTGTTCACCCTACCCTAGAAGTTTAATAGTGCATTTCACTCGACATTTCATGCGCTTTGAGATGCCGCTTAGCCCAATAAGCTATCTGAAATAGGAGCGACGTAAAGTGAACAAATGTGATAGAATTTCGCTGAATTCTCATATTAACATTAATGTAAACTGATCTAATCGAGTCTCTGTTCGCCCTACCCTAGAAGTTTAATAGTGCATTTCACTCGTCATTTCATGCGCTTTGAGATGCCGCTTAGCCCAATAAGCTATCTGAAATAGGAGCGACGTAAATTGAACGAATGTGATAGAATTTCGCTGAATTCTTATATTAACCAAAATATAAAATGATCTAATCAGGTCTCTGATTGCCCTATCATAGAAGTTTAATAGTGCATTTTACTCGCCATTTCATGCGCTATGAGATGCCGCGTAGCCCAATACGCTATCTGAAATGGGAGCGACGTAAATTGAACAAATGTGATAGAATTTCGCTGAATTCTCATATTAACATTAATGTAAACTGATCTAATCGAGTCCCTGTTCGCCCTACCCTAGAAGTTTAATAGTGCATTTCACTCGTCATTTCATGCGCTTTGAGATGCCGCTTAGCCCAATACGCTATCTGAAATAGGAGCGATGTAAATTGAAAAAATGTGATAGAATTTCGCTGAATTCTTTTATTAACCATAATGTAAAATGATCTAATCGGGTCTCTGATTGCCCTATCATAGAACTTTGATAGTGCATTTTATTCGCCATTTCATACGCTTTGAGATGCCGCTTAGCCCAATACGCTATCTGAAATAGGAGCGACGTAAATTGAACAAATGTGATAGAATTTCGTTGTATTCATATATTGACAAAAATATAAAATGATCTAATCGGGTCTCTGATTGCCCTATCATAGAAGTTTAATAGTGCATTTTACTCGCCATTCCACGCGTTTTAAGATGCCGCCTAGCCCTGTACGCTATCTGAAATAGGAGCGACGTAAATTGCACAAATGTGATTGAATTTTGCTGAATTCTTAAATTAACCATAATATAAAATGATCTAATAGGGTCTCTGTTTGCCCTACCCTAGAAGTTTAATAGTGCATTTTACTCGCCATTCCACTCGCTTTAAGATGCCGCCTAGCCCAGTACGCTATCTGAAATAGGAACGACGTAAATTGAACAAATGTGATAGAATTTTGCTGAATTCTTAAATTAACCATAATATAAAATGATGTAATCGGGTCTCTGTTCGCCCTAGCCTAGAAGTTTACTAGTGCATTTTACTCGCCCTGCCACGCACTTTAAGATGGCGCCTAGCCCAGTACGCTATCAGAAATAGGAGCGATGTAAGTTGGACAAATGTGATAGAATTTCGCTGAATTCTTTTATTAACCATAATTTAAAATGATGTAATCGGGTCTCTGTTCGCCCTAGCCTAGAAGTTTAGTAGTGCATTTTATTCGCCATTTCATGCGCTTCGAGATGCCGCGTAGCCCAATACCCTATCTGAAATAGGATCGACGTTATTTGAACAAATGTGAGAGAATTTCGCTGAATTCTTAAGTTCACTATAATATAAAATTAACTAATCGGGTCTCTGTTTGCTATACCCTAGAAGTTTAATAGTGCATTTTACTCGTCATTTCATGCGCTTTGAGATACCGCTTAGCCCAATACGCTATCTGAAATAGGAGCGATGTAAATTGAACAAATGTGACAGATTTTCGCTGAATTCTTTTATTAACCATAATGTAAAATGATCTAATCGGATCTCTGTTCGCCCTAGCCTAGAAGTTTAATAGTGCATTTTATTCGCCATTTCATGCGCTTTGAGATGCCGCTTAGCTCAATACGCTATCTGAAATAGGAGCGATGTAAATTGAACAAATGTGATAGAATTTCCCTGAAGTCTTATATTAAACAAAATATAAAATGATCTAATCGGGTCTCTGATTGCCCTATCATAGAAGTTTAATAGTGCATTTTACTCGCCATTCCACGCGCTTTAAGATGCCGCGTAGCCCAGTACGCTATCTAAAATAGGAGCGACGTAAGTTGAACAAATGTGATAGAATTACGCTGAATTCTTATATTAACCGTAATATAAAATGATCTAATCGGGTCTCTGTTTGCCTTATCCTAGAAGTTTAGTATTGCATTTTACTCGCCATTTCATGCGCTTTGAGATGCCGCTTATCCAAATACGCTATCTGAAATAGGAGCGACGTAAATTGAAAAAATGTGGTAGAATTTCCCTGAATTCTTAAATTAACCATAATATAAAATGATCTAATCGGGTTTCTGTTCGCCCTAGCCGAGAAGTTTAATAGTGCATTTTATTCGCCATTTCATGCGCTTTGAGATGCCGCTTAGCCCAATACGCTATCTGAAATAAGAGCGACGTAAATTGAACAAACGTGATAGGATTTCGCTGAATTCTTATATTAACCAAAATATAAAATGATCTAATCGGGTCTCCGATTGCCCTATCATAGAAGGCTAATAGTGCATTTTACTCGCCATTCCATGCGCTTTGAGATGCCGCTTAGCCCAATAAGCTATCTGAAATAGGAGCGACGTAAAGTGAACAAATGTGATAGAATTTCGCTGAATTCTCATATTAACATTAATGTAAACTGATCTAATCGAGTCTCTGTTCGCCCTACCCTAGAAGTTTAATAGTGCATTTCACTCGTCATTTCATGCGCTTTGAGATGCCGCATAGCCCAATAAGCTATCTGAAATAGGAACGACGTAAATTGAACGAATGTGATAGAATTTCGCTTAATTCTTATATTAACCAAAATATAAAATGATCTAATCGGGTCTCTGATTGCCCTATCATAGAAGTTTAATAGTGCATTTTACTCGCCATTCCACGCTCTTTAAGATGCGCCTAGCCCAGTATGCTATCTGAAATAGGAGCGACGTAAGTTGAACAAATGTGATAGAATTACGCTGAATTCTTATATTAACCGAAATATAAGATGATCTAATCGGGTCTCTGTTTGCCTTATCCTAGAAGTTTAATAGTGCATTTTACTCGCCATTTCATGCGCTTTGAGATGCCGCTTAGCCCAATACCCTATCTGAAATAGGATCGACGTTATTTGAACAAATGTGAGAGAATTTCGCTGAATACTTAAATTCACTATAATATAAAATGAACTAATCGGGTCTCTGTTTGCTCTACCCTAGAAGTTTAATAGTGCATTTTACTCGTCATTTCATGCGCTTTGAGATACCGCTTAGCCTAATACGCTATCTGAAATAGGAGCGATGTAAATTGAACAAATGTGATAGAATTTCGCTGAATTCTTTTATTAACCATAATGTAAAATGATCTAATCGGGTCGCTGTTCGCCCTAGCCTAGAAGTTTAATAGTGCATTTTATTCGCCATTTCATGCGCTTTGAGATGCCGCTTAGCTCAATACGCTATCTGAAATAGGAGCGACGTAAATTGAACAAATGTGATAGAATTTCCCTGAATTCTTATATTGAACAAAATATAAAATGATCTAATCGGGTCTCTGATTGCCCTATCATAGAAGTTTAGTAGTGCATTTTACTCGCCCTTCCACGCGCTTTAAGATGCCGTCTATCCCAGTACGCTATCTGAAATAGGAGCGACGTAAGTTGAACAAATGTGATACAATTACGCTGGATTCTTATATTAACCGTAATATAAAGTGATCTAATCGGGTCTCTGTTTGCCTTACCCTAGAAGTTTAATAGTGCATTTTACTCGCCATTTCATGCGCTTTGAGATGCCGTGTAGCCCAATACGCTATCTGAAATGGGAGCGACGTAAATTGAACAAATGTGATAGAATTTCGCTGAATTCTCATATTAGCATTAATGTAAACTGATCTAATCGAGTCCCTGTTCGCCCTACCCTAGAAGTTTAATAGTGCATTTCACTCGTCATTTCATGCGCTTTGAGATGCCGCTTAGCCCAATAAGCTATCTGAAATAGGAGCGACGTAAATTGAACAAATGTGATAGAATTTCGCTGAATTCTTATAATAACCAAAATATAAAATGATCTAATCGGGTCTCTGATTGCCCTATCATAGAAGTTTAATAGTGCATTTTACTCGCCATTCCACGCTCTTTAAGATGCGCCTAGCCCAGTATGCTATCTGAAATAGGAACGACGTAAATTGAACAAATGTGATAGAATTTTGCTGAATCCTTATATTAACAGTAATATAAAATGATCTAATCGGGTCTCTGTTTGCCTTACCCTAGAAGTTTAATAGTGCATTTTACTCGCCATTCCACGCGCTTTAAGATGGCGCATAGCCCAGTACGCTATCAGAAATAGGGACGATGCAAGTTGAACAAATGTGATAGAATTTCGCTGAATTCTTTTATTAACCATAATTTAAAATGATGTAATCGGGTCTCTGTTCGCCCTAGCCTAGAAGTTTACCAGTGCATTTTATTCGCCATTATTGCGCTTTGAGATGCCGCTTAGCCCAATACGCTATCTGAAATAAGAGCGACGTAAATTGAACAAACGTGATAGGATTTCGCTGAATTCTTATATTAACCAAAATATAAAATGATCTAATCGGGTCTCCGATTGCCCTATCATAGAAGGCTAATAGTGCATTTTACTCGCCATTCCATGCGCTTTGAGATGCCGCCTAGCCCAGTACGCTATCTGAAATAGGAGCGACGTAAATTGAACAAATGTGATAGAATTTCACTGAATCCTTATATTAACCATAATATAAAATGATCAAATCGGGTCTCTGTCTGCCATACCCTAGAAGTTTAATAGTGCATTTTATTCGCCACTGCATGCGCTTTGAGATGCCGCTTAGCCCAATACGCTATCTGAAATATCAGCGACGTAAATTGAACAAATGTGATAGAATTTCGCTGAATTCTTATATTAACCTTAATGTAAAATGATCTAATCGGGTCTCTGTTCGACCTACCCTAGAAGTTTAATACTGCATTTCTCTCGTCATTTCATGCGCTTTGAGATGCCGCTTAGCCCTGTATCCTATCTGAAATAGGAGCGATGTAAATTGAACAAATGTAATAGAATTTCCCTGAAGTCTTATATTAAACAAAATATAAAATGATCTAATCGGGTCTCTGATTGCCCTATCATAGAAGTTTAATAGTGCATTTTACTCGCCATTCCACGCGCTTTAAGATGGCGCCTAGCCCAGTACGCTATCAGAAATAGGAGCGACGTAAGTTGAACAAAAGTGATAGAATTACGCTGAATTCTTATATTAACCGTAATATAAAATGATCTCATCGGGTCTCTGTTCGCCCTACCCTAGAAGTTTAATAGTGCATTTTGCTCGCCATTTAATGCGCTTTGAGATGCCGCTTAGCCCAATACGCTTTCTGAAATAGGAGCGACGTAAATTGAACAAGTGAGATAGAATTTCGTTGAATTCTTAAATTAACCATAATATAAAATGATATAATCGGGTCTCGGTTTGCCATACCCTAGAAGTTTAATAGTGCATTTTGCTCGCCATTTAATGCGCTTTGAGATGCCGCTTAGCCCAATACGCTATCTGAAATAGGAGCGACGTAAATTGAACAAATGTGATAGAAGTTCCCTGAATTCTTATATTAACCTTAATGTAAAATGATCTAATCGGGTCTCTGTTTGCCCTAGCCTAGAAGTTTAATAGTGCATTTTATTCGACATTTCATGCGCTTTGAGATGCCGCTTAGCCCAATACGCTATCTGAAATAGGAGCGACGTAAATTGAGCAAATGTGATAGAATTTCCCTGAATTCTTATATTAACCTTAATGTAAAATGATCTAATCGGTCTCTGTTTGCCCTAGCCTAGAAGTTTAATAGTGCATTTTATTCGACATTTCATGCGCTTTGAGATGCCGCTTAGCCCAATACGCTATCTGAAATAGGAGCGACGTAAATTGATCAAATGTGATAGAATTTCCCTGAAATCTTATATTAAACAAAATATAAAATGATCTAATCGGGACTCCGATTGCCCTATCATAGAAGTTTAGTACTGCATTTTACTCGCCATTCCACGCGCGTTTAGTTGCCGCCTAGTCCAGTACGCTATCTCAAGCAGGAGCGGCGTAAGTTGAACAAATGTGATAGAATTACGCTGAATTCTTATATTAACCTTAATGTAAAATGATCTAATCGGTTCTCTGTTCGCCCTACCCTAGAAGTTTAGTAGTGCCTTTCACTCGTCATTCCATGCGCTTTGAGATGCCGCTTAGCCCAATACGCTATCTGAAATAGGAACGACGTAAATTGAACGAATGTGATAGAATTTTGCTGAATTCTTAAATTAACCATAATATAAAATGATATAATCGGGTCTCTGTTTGCCCTACCCTAGAAGTTTAATAGTGCATCTTACTCGCCATTTCATGCGCTTTGAGAAGCCGCATAGCACAATACGCTATCTGAAATAGGAGTCACGTAAATTGAAAAATGTGATAGAATTTCCCTGAATTCTTATATTAACCTTAATGTAAAATGATCTAATCGGGTCTCTGTTCGCCCTACCATAGAAGTCTAATAGTGCATTTCACTCGTCATTTCATGCGCTTTGAGATGCCGCTTAGCCCAATACGCTATCTGAAATAGGAGCAACGTAAATTGAAAAATGTGATAGAATTTCCCTGAATTCTTATATTAACCAAAATATAAATTGATCTTATCGGGTCTCTGATTGCCCTATCATAGAAGTTTAATAGTGCATTTTACTCGCCATTCCACGCGCTTTAAGATGCCGCCTAGCCCAGTGCGCTATCTGAAATAGGAGCGACGTAAATTGGACGAATGTGATAAAATTTTGCTGACGTTTTAAATTAACCATAATATAAAATGATCTAATCGGGTCTCTGTTCGCCCTACCATAGAAGTCTAATAGTGCATTTCACTCGACATTTCATGTGCTTTAAGATGCCGCTTAGCCCAACACGCTATCTGAAATAGGAGCGACGTAAATTGATCAAATGTGACAGAATTTCCCTGAAATCTTATATTAAACAAAATATAAAATGATCTAATCGGGTCTCTGTTTGCCTTATCCTAGAAGTTTAGTATTGCATTTCACTCGTCATTTCATGCGCTTTGAGATGCCGCTTAGCCCAATACGCTATCTGAAATAGGGGCGACGTAAATTGAACAAATGTGATAGAATTTCGCTGAATTCTTATATTAACCAAAATATAAAATGATCTAATCGGTTCTCTGATTGCCCTATCATAGAAGTTTAATAGTGCATTTTACTCGCCATTCCGCGCGCTTTAAGGTGCCGCCTAGCCCAGTACGCTATCTGAAATAGGAGCGCCGTAAATTGAACAAATGTGATAGAGTTTCGCTGAATTCTTAAATTAACCATAATATAAAATGATCTAGTCGGGTCTCTGATTGCCATATCATAGAAGTTTAACAGTGCATTTCACTCATCATTTCATGCGCTATGAGATGCCGCTTTGCCCAATAAGCTATCTGAAATGGGAGCGACGTAAATTGAACAAATGTTATAGAATTTCCCTGAAATCTTATATTAAACAAAATGTAAAATGATGTAATCGGGTCTCTGTTCGCCCTAGCCTAGAAGTTTAATCGTGCATTTTATTCGCCATTTCATGCGCCTTGAGATGCCGCTTAGCCCAATACGCTATCTGAAATAGGAGCGACGTAAATTGAACAAATGTGATAGAATTTCCCTGAAATCTTATATTAAACAAAATATACAATGATCTAATCGGGTCTCTGATTGCCCTATCATAGAAGTTTAGTAGTGCATTTTACTCGCCATTCCACGCGCTTTAAGATGCCGCCTAGCCCAGTACGCTATCTAAATTAGGTGCGACGTAAGTTGAACAAATGTGATAGAATTTCGCTGAATTCTTAAATTAACCATAACATAAAATGATCTAATCGGGTCTCTATTTGCCCTACCCTAGAAGTTTAATAGTGCATTTCACTCGTCATTTCATGCGCTTTGAGATGCCGCATAGCCCAATAAGCTATCTGGAATAGGAGCGACGTAAATTGAACAAACGTGATAGAATTTCCCTGAATTCTTATATTAACCTTAATGTAAAATGATCTAATCGGGCCTCTGTTCGCCCCACCATAGAAGTCTAATAGTGCATTTCACTCGCCATTCCACGCGCTTTAAGATGCCGCCGAGCCCAGTACGGTATCTGAAATAGGAGCGACGTAAATTGAACAAATGTGATAGAATTTTGCTGAATTCTTAAATTAACCATAATATAAAATGATCTAATCGGGTCTCTGTACGCCCTACCATAGAAATCTAATAGTGCATTTTACTCGCCATTTCATGCGCTTTGAGATGCCGCTTAGCCCAATACGCTATGTGAAATAGGAGCGACGTAAGTTGAACAAATGTGATAGAATTTCGCTGAATTCTTTTATTAACCATAATGTAAAATGATCTGATCGGGTCTCTGTTTGAATTATCCTAGAAGTTTGATAGTGCATTTCACTCGCCATTTCATGCGCTTTGAGATGCCGCTTAGCCCAATACGCTATCTGAAATAGGAGCGACGTAAATTGAACAAATGTGATAGAATTTCGCTGAATACTTATATTAACCAAAATATAAAATGATCTAATCGGGTCTCTGATTGCCCTATCATAGAAGTTTAGTAGTGCATTTTACTCGCCATTCCACGCGCTTTAAGATGCCGCCTAGCCCAGTACGCTAACTGAAATAGGAGCGACGTAAGTTGAACAAATGTGATAGAATTACGCTGAATTCTTATATTAACCGTAATATAAAATGATCTAATCGGGTCTCTGTTTGAATTATCCCAGAAGTTTGATAGTGCATTTCACTCGCCATTTCATGCGCTTTGAGATGCCGCTTAGCCCAATACGCAATCTGAAATAGGAGCGACGTAAATTGAACAAATGTGATAGAATTTCGCTGAATTCTTAAATTAACTATAATATAAAATGATCTAATCGGGTCTCTGTTTGCCTTACCCTAGAAGTTTAATAGTGCATTGTACTCGCCATTTCATGCGCTTTGAGATGCCGCGTAGCCCAATACGCTATCTGAAATAGGAGCGATGTAAATTGAACAAATGTGATAGAATTTCGCTGAATACTTTTATTAACCATACTGTAAAATGATCTAATCGGGTCTCTGTTCGCCCCAGCCTAGAAGTTTAATAGTGCATTTTATTCGCCATTTCATGCGCTTTGAGATGCCGCTTAGCGCAATACGCTATCTGAAATAGGAGCGACGTAAATTGAACAAATGTGATAGAATTTCCCTGAAATCTTATATTAAACAAAATATAAAATGATATAATCGGGTCTCTGATTGCCCTATCATAGAAGTTTAGTGGTGCATTTTACTCGACATTCCACGCGCTTTAAGATGCCGCCTAGCCCAGTACGCTATCTGAAATAGGAGCGACGTAAGTTGAACAAATGTGATAGAATTACGCTGAAATCTTATATTAACCGTAATATAAAATGATCTAATCGGGTCTCTGATTGCCCTATCATAGAAGTTTAATAGTGCATTTTACTCGCCTTTCCACGCGCTTTAAGATGCCGCCTAGCGCAGTACGCTATCTTAAATAGGAGCGACGTAAATTGAGCAGATGTGATAGAATTTTGCTGAATTCTTAAATTAACCAAAATATAAAATGATCTAATCGGGTCTCTCATTGCCCTATCATAGAAGTTTAATAGTGCATTTCACACATCATTTCATGCGCTTTAAGATGCCGATTAGCTCAGTACGCTATGTGAAGTAGGACCTACGTAATTTGAACAAATGTGATAGAATTTCGCTGCATTCATATATTAACCAAAATATAAAATGATCTAATCGGGTCTCTGATTGCCCTATCATAGAAGTTTAATAGCGAATTTCACTCATCATTTCATGCGCTTTAAGATGCCGCTTAGCCCAGTACGCTATGTGAAACAGGAGCAACGTAAATTGAACAAATGTGATAGATTTTTGGTGAATTCTTATATTAACCATACTATAAAAAGATCTAATCGGGTCTCTGTTCTCCCTACCCTAGAAGTTTAATAGTGCATTTTACTCGCCATTCCATGCGCTTTGAGATGCCGCTTACCCCAATACGCTATCAGAAATAGGAGCGACGTAAATTGAACAAATGTGATAGAATTTCGCTGAATTCTTAAATTAACTATAATATAAAATTATCTAATCGGGTCTGTTTGAATTATCCTAGAAGCTTGATAGTGCATTTCACTCGCCATTTCATGCGCTTTGAGATGCCGCTAAGCCCAATAGGCAATCTGAAATAGGAGCGACGTAAATTGAACAAATGTGATAGAATTTCGCTGAATTCTTAAATTAACTATAATATGAAATTATCTAATCGGGTCTCTGTTTGCCCTACCCTAGAAGTTTAATAGTGCATTTTACTCGTCATTTCATGCGCTTTGAGATGCCGCTTAGCCCAATACGCTATCGGAAATAGGAGCGATGTAATTGAACAAATGTGATAGAGTTTCGCTGAATTCTTTTATTAACGATAATGTAAAATGATCTAATCGGGTCTCTGTTCGCCCTAGCCTAGAAGTTTAATAGTGCATTGTATTCGCCATTTCATGCGCTTTGAGATGCCGCGTAGCCCAATACGCTGTCTGAAATAGGAGCGACGTAAATTGAACAAATGTGATAGAATTTCCCTGAAACCTTATATTGAACAAAATATAAAATGATCTAATCGGGTCTCTGATTGCCCTATCATAGAAGTTTCTTAGTGCATTTTACTCGCCCTTCCACGCGCTTTACGATGCCGTCTAGCCCAGTACGCTATCTGAAATAGGAGCGACGTAAGTTGAACAAATGTGATATAATTACGCTGAATTCTTATATTAACCATAATATAAAATGATCTAATCGGGTCTCGGTTTGCCCTGCCCTGGAAGTTTAATAGTGCATTTCACTCGCCATTTCATGCGCTTTGAGATGCCGCGTAACCCAATACGCTATCTGAAATAGGAGAGACGTAAATTGAACAAATGTGATAGAATTTCGCTGAATTCGTATATTACCCGTAGTATAAAATGATCTAATCGGGTCTCTGTTTGAATTATCCTCGAAGTTTGATAGTGCATTTCACTCGCCATTTCATGCGCTTTGAGATGACTCTTAGCCCAATACGCAATCTGACATAGGAGCGACGTAAATGGAACAAATGTGATAGAATTTCGCTGAATTCTTAAAATAACTATAATATGAAATTATCTAATCGGGTCTCTGTTTGCCCTACCCTAGAAGTTTAACAGTGCATTTTACTCGTCATTTCACGCGCTTTGAGATGCCGCTTAGCCCAATACGCTATCTGAAATAGGAGCGACGTAAATTGAACAAATGTGATAGAATTTCGCTGAATTCTTTTATTAACGATAATGTAAAATGATCTAATCGGGTCTCTGTTCGCCCTGGCCTAGAAGTTTAATAGTGCATTTCATTCGCCATTTCATGCGCTTTGAGATGCCGCTTTGCCCAATACGCTATATGAAATAGGAGCGACGTAAATTGAACAAATGTGATAGAATTTCGCTGAATTCTTTTATTAACCATAACGTAAAATGATCTAATCGATTCTCTGTTCGCCCTAGCCTACAAGTTTAATAGTGCATTTTATTCGCCATTTCATGCACTTTGAGATGCCTCGTAGCCTAATACGCTATCTGAAATAGGAGCGACGTAAATTGAACAAATGTGATAGAATTTCCCTGGAATCTTATATTGAACAAAATATAAAATGATCTTATCGGGTCTCTGATTGCCCTATCATAGAAGCTTAGTAGTGCATTTTACTAGCCATTCCACGCGCTTTAAGATGCCGCCTAGCCCAGTATGCTATCTGAAATAGGAACGACGTAAATTGAACAAATGTGATAGAATTTCGCTGTATTCTTTTATTAACGATAATGTAAAATGATCTAATCGGTTCTCTGTTCGCCCTAGCCTACAAGTTTAATAGTGCATTTTATTCGTCATTTCATGCGCTTTGAGATGCCATTTAGCCCAATACGCTATCTGAAGTAGGAGCGATGTAAATTGAACAAATGTGGTAGAATTTCGCTGAATTCTTTTATTAACCATAACGTAAAATGATGTAATCGGGTCTCTGTTCACCGTAGCCTAGAAGTTTAATAGTGCATTTTATTCGCCATTTCAAACGCTTTTAGATGCCGCTTAGCCCAATACGCTATCTGAAATAGCAGCGACGTAAATTGAACAAATCTGATAGAATTTCCCTGAAATCTTATATTAAACAAAATATAAACTGATCTAATCGGGTCTCTGATTGCCCTATCATAGAACTTTAGTGGTGCATTTTACTCGCCATTCCACGCTCTTCAAGGTGCCGCCTAGCCCAGTACGCTATCTGAAATAGGAGCGACGTAAATTGAACAAATATGACAGAATTTTTCTGAATTCTTAAATTAACCATAATATAAAATGATCTAATCGGGTCTCGGTTTGCCCTGCCCTGGAAGTTTAATAGTGCATTTCACTCGCCATTTCATGCGCTTTGAGATGCCGCGTAGCCCAATACGCTATCTGAAATAGGAGAGACGTAAATTGAACAAATGTGATAGAATTTCGCTGAATTCTTATATTACCCGTAATATAAAATGATCTAATCGGGTCTCTGTTTGAATTATCCTAGAAGTTTGATAGTGCATTTTACTCGCCATTTCATGCGCTTTGAGATGCCGCATAGCCCAATACGCTATCTGAAATAGGAGCGACGTAAATTGAACAAATGTGATAGAATTTCGCTGAATTCTTTTATTAACCAAAATGTGAAATGATCCTATCGGGTCTCTGTTCTCCCTACCCTAGAAGTTTAATAGTGCATTTTACTCGCCATTCCATGCGCTTTGAGATGCCGCTTACCCCAATACGCTATCAGAAATAGGAGCGACGTAAATTGAACAAATGTGATAGAATTTCGCTGAATTCTTAAATTAACTATAATATAAAATTATCTAATCGGGTCTGTTTGAATTATCCTAGAAGCTTGATAGTGCATTTCACTCGCCATTTCATGCGCTTTGAGATGCCGCTAAGCCCAATAGGCAATCTGAAATAGGAGCGACGTAAATTGAACAAATGTGATAGAATTTCGCTGAATTCTTAAATTAACTATAATATGAAATTATCTAATCGGGTCTCTGTTTGCCCTACCCTAGAAGTTTAATAGTGCATTTTACTCGTCATTTCATGCGCTTTGAGATGCCGCTTAGCCCAATACGCTATCGGAAATAGGAGCGATGTAATTGAACAAATGTGATAGAGTTTCGCTGAATTCTTTTATTAACGATAATGTAAAATGATCTAATCGGGTCTCTGTTCACCGTAGCCTAGAAGTTTAATAGTGCATTTTATTCGCCATTTCAAACGCTTTGAGATGCCGCGTAGCCCAATACGCTGTCTGAAATAGGAGCGACGTAAATTGAACAAATGTGATAGAATTTCCCTGAAACCTTATATTGAACAAAATATAAACTGATCTAATCGGGTCTCTGATTGCCCTATCATAGAACTTTAATGGTGCATTTTACTCGCCATTCCACGCTCTTCAAGGTGCCGCCTAGCCCAGTACGCTATCTGAAATAGGAGCGACGTAAATTGAAAAAATATGACAGAATTTTTCTGAATTCTTAAATTAACCATAATATAAAATGATCTAATCGGCTCTCGGTTTGCCCTGCCCTGAAAGTTTAATAGTGCATTTCACTCGCCATTTCATGCGCTTTGAGATGCCGCGTAACCCTATACGCTATCTGAAATAGGAGAGACGTAAATTGAACAAATGTGATAGAATTTCGCTGAATTCGTATATTACCCGTAGTATAAAATGATCTAATCGGGTCTCTGTTTGAATTATCCTCGAAGTTTGATAGTGCATTTCACTCGCCATTTCATGCGCTTTGAGATGACTCTTAGCCCAATACGCAATCTGACATAGGAGCGACGTAAATGGAACAAATGTGATAGAATTTCGCTGAATTCTTAAAATAACTATAATATGAAATTATCTAATCGGGTCTCTGTTTGCCCTACCCTAGAAGTTTAACAGTGCATTTTACTCGTCATTTCACGCGCTTTGAGATGCCGCTTAGCCCAATACGCTATCTGAAATAGGAGCGACGTAAATTGAACAAATGTGATAGAATTTCGCTGAATTCTTTTATTAACCATAACGTAAAATGATCTAATCGATTCTCTGTTCGCCCTAGCCTACAAGTTTAATAGTGCATTTTATTCGCCATTTCATGCACTTTGAGATGCCTCGTAGCCTAATACGCTATCTGAAATAGGAGCGACGTAAATTGAACAAATGTGATAGAATTTCCCTGGAATCTTATATTGAACAAAATATAAAATGATCTTATCGGGTCTCTGATTGCCCTATCATAGAAGCTTAGTAGTGCATTTTACTAGCCATTCCACGCGCTTTAAGATGCCGCCTAGCCCAGTATGCTATCTGAAATAGGAACGACGTAAATTGAACAAATGTGATAGAATTTCGCTGTATCCTTTTATTAACGATAATGTAAAATGATCTAATCGGTTCTCTGTTCGCCCTAGCCGACAAGTTTAATAGTGCATTTTATTCGCCATTTCATGCACTTTGAGATGCCTCGTAGCCTAATACGCTATCTGAAATAGGAGCGACGTAAATTGAACAAATGTGATAGAATTTCCCTGAAATCTTATATCGAACAAAATATAAAATGATCTAATTGGGGCTCTGATTGACTTATCATAGAAGTTTAGTGGTGCATTTTACTCGCCATTCCACGCGCTTTAAGATGCCGTCTAGCCCAGTACGCTATCTCAAATAGGAGCGACGTAAGTTGAACAAATGTGATAGAATTACGCTGCATTCTTATATTAACCGTAATATAAAATGATCTAATCGGGTCTCTGTGTGCCTTATCCTAGAAGTTTAATAGCGCGTTTTACTCGCCATTCCACCCGCTTTAAGATTCCGCCTAGCCCAGTATGCTATCCGAAATAGGAGCGACGTAAATTGAACAAATGTGATAGAATTTCGCTGAATTCTTAAATTAACCATAATATAAAATGATCTAATCAGGTCTCTGTTTGCCTTATTCTAGAAGTTTAATAGTGCAGTATAATCGCCATTTCATGCGCTTTTAGATGCCGCCTATCCCAGTATGCTATCTGAAATAGGAGCGACGTAAATTCAACAAATGTGATAGAATTTTGCTGAATTCTTAAATTAACCATAATATAAAATGATCTAATCGGGTCTCTTTTTTCCCTACCCTAGAAGTTTAATAGTGCATTTCACTCGTCATTTCATGCGCTTTGAAATGCTGCTTAGCCCAATACGCTATCTGAAATAGGAGCGACGTAAATTGAACAAATGTGATAGAATTTCGCTGAATTCTTTTATTAACCAAAATGTGAAATGATCCTATCGGGTCTCTGTTCGCCCTACCATAGAAGTCTAATAGTGCATTTCACTCGCCATTTCATGCGCTTTGAGAGGCCGCTTAGCCCAATACGCTATCTGAAATAGGAGCGACGTAAATTGAACAAATGTGATACAATTTCCCTGAAATCTTATATTAAACAAAATATAAAATGATCTAATCGGGTCTCTGATTGCCCTATCATAGAAGTTTAGTAGTGCATTTTACTCGCCATTCCACGCGCTTTAAGATGCCGCCTAGCCCAGTACGATATCTGAAATAGGAGCGACGTAAGTTGAACAAATGGGATAGAATTTCGCTGAATTCTTATATTAACCAAAATATAAAATGATCTAATCTGGTCTCTGTTCCCCCTAGCCTAGAAGTTTAATAGTGCACTTTGTTCGCCATTTCATGCGTTTTGAGATGCCGCTTAGCCCAATACGCTTTCTGAAATAGGAGCGACGTAAATTGAGCAAATGTGATAGAATTTCCCTGAAATCTTATATTAACCAAAATATAAAATGATCTAATCGGGTCTCTGATTGCCCTATCATAGAATTTTAATAGAGCATTTTACTCGCCATTCCACGCGATTTGAGATGCCGCCTAGCCCAGTACGCAATCTGAAATAGGAGCGACGTAAATTGAACAAATGTGATAGAATTTCGCTGAATTCTTAAAGTAACTATAATATGAAATTATCTAATCGGGTCTCTGTTTGCCCTACCCTAGAAGTTTAATAGTGCATTTTACTGGTCATTTCATGCGCTTTGAGATGCCGCTTAGCCCAATACGGTATCTGAAATAGGAGCGATGTAAATTGAACAAATGTGATATAATTTCGCTGAATTCTTTTATTAACGATAATGTAAAATGATCTAATCGGGTCTCTGTTCGCCCTGGCCTAGAAGTTTAATAGTGCATTTCATTCGCCATTTCATGCGCTTTGAGATGCCGCTTTGCCCAATACGCTATATGAAATAGGAGCGACGTAAATTGAACAAATGTGATAGAATTTCGCTGAATTCTTTTATTAACCATAATGTAAAATGATCTAATCGGGTCTCTGTTCGCCCTAGCATAGAAGTTTAATAGTGCATTGTATTCGCCATTTCATGCGCTTTGAGATGCCGCGTAGCCCAATACGCTGTCTGAAATAGGAGCGACGTAAATTGAACAAATGTGATAGAATTTCGCTGAATTCTTAAATTAACTATAATATAAAATGATCTAATCGGGTCTCTGTTTGCCTTACCCTAGAAGTTTAATAGTGCATTGTACTCGCCATTTCATGCGCTTTGAGATGCCGCGTAGCCCAATACGCTATCTGAAATAGGAGCGATGTAAATTGAACAAATGTGATAGAATTTCGCTGAATACTTTTATTAACCATACTGTAAAATGATCTAATCGGGTCTCTGTTCGCCCCAGCCTAGAAGTTTAATAGTGCATTTTATTCGCCATTTCATGCGCTTTGAGATGCCGCTTAGCGCAATACGCTATCTGAAATAGGAGCGACGTAAATTGAACAAATGTGATAGAATTTCCCTGAAATCTTATATTAAACAAAATATAAAATGATATAATCGGGTCTCTGATTGCCCTATCATAGAAGTTTAGTGGTGCATTTTACTCGACATTCCACGCGCTTTAAGATGCCGCCTAGCCCAGTACGCTATCTGAAATAGGAGCGACGTAAGTTGAACAAATGTGATAGAATTACGCTGAAATCTTATATTAACCGTAATATAAAATGATCTAATCGGGTCTCTGATTGCCCTATCATAGAAGTTTAATAGTGCATTTTACTCGCCTTTCCACGCGCTTTAAGATGCCGCCTAGCGCAGTACGCTATCTTAAATAGGAGCGACGTAAATTGAGCAGATGTGATAGAATTTTGCTGAATTCTTAAATTAACCAAAATATAAAATGATCTAATCGGGTCTCTCATTGCCCTATCATAGAAGTTTAATAGTGCATTTCACACATCATTTCATGCGCTTTAAGATGCCGATTAGCTCAGTACGCTATGTGAAGTAGGACCTACGTAATTTGAACAAATGTGATAGAATTTCGCTGCATTCATATATTAACCAAAATATAAAATGATCTAATCGGGTCTCTGATTGCCCTATCATAGAAGTTTAATAGCGAATTTCACTCATCATTTCATGCGCTTTAAGATGCCGCTTAGCCCAGTACGCTATGTGAAACAGGAGCAACGTAAATTGAACAAATGTGATAGATTTTTGGTGAATTCTTATATTAACCATACTATAAAAAGATCTAATCGGGTCTCTGTTCTCCCTACCCTAGAAGTTTAATAGTGCATTTTACTCGCCATTCCATGCGCTTTGAGATGCCGCTTACCCCAATATGCTATCAGAAATAGGAGCGACGTAAATTGAACAAATGTGATAGAATTTCGCTGAATTCTTAAATTAACTATAATATAAAATTATCTAATCGGGTCTGTTTGAATTATCCTAGAAGCTTGATAGTGCATTTCACTCGCCATTTCATGCGCTTTGAGATGCCGCTAAGCCCAATAGGCAATCTGAAATAGGAGCGACGTAAATTGAACAAATGTGATAGAATTTCGCTGAATTCTTAAATTAACTATAATATGAAATTATCTAATCGGGTCTCTGGTTGCCCTACCCTAGAAGTTTAATAGTGCATTTTACTCGTCAGTTCATGCGCTTTGAGATGCCGCTTAGCCCAATACGCTATCGGAAATAGGAGCGATGTAATTGAACAAATGTGATAGAGTTTCGCTGAATTCTTTTATTAACGATAATGTAAAATGATCTAATCGGGTCTCTGTTCGCCCTAGCCTAGAAGTTTAATAGTGCATTGTATTCGCCATTTCATGCGCTTTGAGATGCCGCGTAGCCCAATACGCTGTCTGAAATAGGAGCGACGTAAATTGAACAAATGTGATAGAATTTCCCTGAAACCTTATATTGAACAAAATATAAAATGATCTAATCGGGTCTCTGATTGCCCTATCATAGAAGTTTCGTAGTGCATTTTACTCGCCCTTCCACGCGCATTACGATGCCGTCTAGCCCAGTACGCTATCTGAAATAGGAGCGACGTAAGTTGAACAAATGTGATATAATTACGCTGAATTCTTATATTAACCGTAATATAAAATGATCTAATCGGGTCTCTGTTGGCCTTATCCTAGAAGTTTAATAGTGCATTTTACTCGTCATTTCATGCGCTTTGAGATGCCATTTAGCCCAATACGCTATCTGAAGTAGGAGCGATGTAAATTGAACAAATGTGGTAGAATTTCGCTGAATTCTTTTATTAACCATAACGTAAAATGATGTAATCGGGTCTCTGTTCACCGTAGCCTAGAAGTTTAATAGTGCATTTTATTCGCCATTTCAAACGCTTTTAGATGCCGCTTAGCCCAATACGCTATCTGAAATAGCAGCGACGTAAATTGAACAAATCTGATAGAATTTCCCTGAAATCTTATATTAAACAAAATATAAACTGATCTAATCGGGTCTCAGATTGCCCTATCATAGAACTTTAGTGGTGCATTTTACTCGCCATTCCACGCTCTTCAAGGTGCCGCCTAGCCCAGTACGCTATCTGAAATAGGAGCGACGTAAATTGAACAAATATGACAGAATTTTTCTGAATTCTTAAATTAACCATAATATAAAATGATCTAATCGGGTCTCTGTTTGAATTATCCTAGAAGTTTGATAGTGCATTTCACTCGCCATTTCATGCGCTTTGAGATGACTCTTAGCCCAATACGCAATCTGAAATAGGAGCGACGTAAATTGAACAAATGTG
Organism: Macropis europaea; assembly: GCA_916610135.2. Lineage (NCBI taxonomy): Eukaryota > Metazoa > Arthropoda > Insecta > Hymenoptera > Melittidae > Macropis > Macropis europaea. The sequence continues at coordinate 13,819 of CAKAJE020000597.1, read as the reverse complement.
ATAGAATTTCGCTGAATTCTTAAAATAATTATAATATGAAATTATCTAATCGGGTCTCTGTTCGCCCTAGCCTAGAAGTTTAATAGTGCATTTTATTCGCCAATTCATGCGCTTTGTGTTGCCGCTTAGCCCAATACGCTATCTGTAATAGGAGAGACGTAAATTGAACAAATGTGATAGAATTTCGCTGAATTCTTATATTACCCGTAATATAAAATGATCTAATCGGGTCTCTGTTTGAATTATCCTAGAAGTTTGATAGTGCATTTCACTCGCCATTTCATGCGCCTTGAGATGCCACTTTGCCCAATACGCTATATGATATAGGAGCGACGTAAATTGAACAAATGTGATAGAATTTCGCTGAATTCTTTTATTAACCATAATGTAAAATGATCTAATCGCGTCTCTGTTCGCCCTAGCCTAGAAGTTTAATAGTGCATTGTATTCGCCATTTCATGCGCTTTGAGATGCCGCGTAGCCCAATACGCTGTCTGAAATAGGAACGACGTAAATTGAACAAATGTGATAGAATTTTCCTGAATTCTTATGTTAACCTTAATGTAAAATGATCTAATCGGGTCTCTGTTTGACCTACCCTAGAAGTTTAATAGTGTATTTTGCTCGCCATTTCATGCGCTTTGAGATGCCGCGTAGCCCAATACGCTATCTGAAATAGGAGCGACGTAAGTTGAACAAATGTGATAGAATTTCGCTGAATTCTTTTATTAACCATAATGTAAAATGATCTAATCGATTCTCTGTTCGCCCTAGCCTACAAGTTTAATAGTGCATTTTATTCGCCATTTCATGCACTTTGAGATGCCTCGTAGCCTAATACGCTATCTGAAATAGGAGCGACGTAAATTGAACAAATGTGATAGAATTTCCCTGAAATCTTATATTGAACAAAACATAAAATGATCTTATCGGGTCTCTGATTGCCCTATCATAGAAGCTTAGTAGTGTATTTTACTAGCCATTCCACGCGCTTTAAGATGCCGCCTAGCCCAGTATGCTATCTGAAATAGGAACGACGTAAATTGAACAAATGTGATAGAATTTTGCTGAATTCTTATGTTAACCTTAATGTAAAATGATCTAATCGGGTCTCTGTTTGCCCTACCCTAGAAGTTTAATAGTGTATTTTACTCGCCATTTCATGCGCTTTGAGATGCCGCTAGCCCAATACGCTATCTGAAATAGGAGCGACGTAAGTTGAACAAGTGTGATAGAATTTCGCTGTATTCTTTTATTAACCATAATGTAAAATGATCTAATCGGTTCTCTGTTCGCCCTAGCCTACAAGTTTAATAGTGCATTTTATTCGCCATTTCATGCACTTTGAGATGCCTCGTAGCCTAATACGCTATCTGAAATAGGAGCGACGTAAATTGAACAAATGTGATAGAATTTCCCTGAAATCTTATATCGAACAAAATATAAAATGATCTAATTGGGGCTCTGATTGACTTATCATAGAAGTTTAGTGGTGCATTTTACTCGCCATTCCACGCGCTTTAAGATGCCGCCTAGCCCAGTGCGCTATCTCAAATAGGAGCGACGTAAGTAGAACAAATGTGATAGAATTACGCTGCATTCTTATATTAACCGTAATATAAAATGATCTTATCGGGTCTCTGTGTGCCTTATCCTAGAAGTTTAATAGCGCGTTTTACTCGCCATTCCACGCGCTTTAAGATGCCGCCTAGCCCAGTATGCTATCTGAAATAGGAGCGACGTAAATTGAACAAATGTGCAAGAATTTCGCTGAATTCTTAAATTAACCATAATATAAAATGATCTAATCAGGTCTCTGTTTGCCTTATTCTAGAAGTTTAATAGTGCATTATACTCGCCATTTCATGCGCTTTTAGATGCCGCCTATCCCAGTACGCTATCAGAAATAGGAGCGACGTAAATTCAACAAATGTGATAGAATTTCGCTGAATTCTTTTATTAACCAAAATGTCAAATGATCTAATCGGGTCTCTGTTCGCCCTAGCCTAGAAGTTAAATAGTGCATTTTAGTCGCCATTTCATGCGCTTTGAAATGCCGCTTAGCCCAATACGCTATCTGAAATAGGAGCGACGTAAGTTGAACAAATGTGATAGAATTACGCTGAATTCTTATATTAACCGTAATATAAAATGATCTAATCGGGTCTCTGTTTGCCTTATCCTAGAAGTTTAATAGCGCATTTTACTCGCCATTTCATGCGCTTTGAGATGCCGCATAGCCCAATACGCTATCTGAAATAGGAGCGACGTAAATTGAACAAATGTGACAGAATTTCCGTGAATTCTTATATTAACCTTAATGTACAATGATCCAGTCGGGTCTCTGTTCGCCCTACCATAGAAGTCTAATAGTGCATTTCACTCGCCATTTCTTGCGCTTTGAGATGCCGCTTAGCCCAATACGCTATGTGAAATAGGAGCGACGTAAGTTGAACAAATGTGATAGAATTTCGCTGAATTCTTAAATTAACCAAAATATAAAATGATCTCATCGGGTCTCTGTTTGCCCTACCCTAGAAGTTTAATAGTGCATTTTACTCGCCATTCCACGCGCTTTAAGATGCCGCCTAGCCCAGTACGCTATATGAAATAGGAGCGACGTAAATTGAACAAATGTGATAGAATTTCCCTGAAATCTTATATTAAACAAAATATAAAATGATCTAATCGGGTCTCTGATTGCCCTATTATAGAAGTTTAGTAGTGCATTTTACTCGCCCTTCCACGCGCTTTAAGATGCCGCCTAGCCCAGTACGCTATCTGAAATAGGAGCGACGTAAGTTGTTCAAATGTGATAGAATTACGCTGCATTCTTATATTAACCGTAATATAAAATGATCTAATCGGGTCTCTGTTTGCCTTACCCTAGAAGTTTAATAGTGCATTTTACTCGCCATTTCATGCTCTTTGAGATGCCGCTTAGCCCAATACGCTATCTGAAATAGGAGCGACGTAAATTGAACAAATGTGATAGGATTTCGCTGAATTCTTAAATTAACCACAATATAAAATGATCTAATCGGGTCTCTGTGTGCCCTACCCTAGAAGTTTAATAGTGCATTTTACTCGCCATTTATTGCGCTTTGAGATGCCGCTTAGCCCAACACGCTATCTGAAATAGGAGCGACGTAAATTGAACAAATGTGATAGAATTTCCCTGAAATCTTATAGTAAACAAAATATAAAATGATCTAATCGGGCCTCTGATTGCCCTATCATAGAAGTTTAGTAGTGCATTTTACTCGCCCTTCCACGCGATTTAAGATGCCGCCTTGCCCAGTACGCTATCTGAAATAGGAGCGACGTAACTTGAACAAATGTGATAGAATTTTGCTGAATTCTTAAATTAACCATAATATAAAATGATCTAATCGGGTCTCTGTTTGCCCTACCCTAGAAGTTTAATAGTGCATTTTACTCGCCATTTCATGCGCTTTGAGATGCCGCTTAGCCCAATACGCTATCTGACATAGGAGCGACGTAAGTTGAACAAATGTGATAGAATGACGCTGAATTCTTATATTAACCGGAATATAAAATGATCTAATCGGGTCTCTGTTTGCCTTATCCTAGAAGTTTAATAGTGCATTTTACTCGCCATTCCATGCGCTTTGAGATGCCGCTTACCCCAATACGCTATCAGAAATAGGAGCGACGTAAATTGAACAAATGTGATAGAATTTCGCTGAATTCTTAAATTAACTATAATATAAAATTATCTAATCGGGTCTGTTTGAATTATCCTAGAAGCTTGATAGTGCATTTCACTCGCCATTTCATGCGCTTTGAGATGACTCTTAGCCCAATACGCTATCTGAAATAGGAGAGACGTAAATTGAACAAATGTGATAGAATTTCGCTGAATTCTTTTATTAACGATAATGTAAAATGATCTAATCGGGTCTCTGTTCGCCCTAGCCTAGAAGTTTAATAGTGCATTGTATTCGCCATTTCATGCGCTTTGAGATGCCGCGTAGCCCAATACGCTGTCTGAAATAGGAGCGACGTAAATTGAACAAATGTGATAGAATTTCCCTGAAACCTTATATTGAACAAAATATAAAATGATCTAATCGGGTCTCTGATTGCCCTATCATAGAAGTTTCGTAGTGCATTTTACTCGCCCTTCCACGCGCTTTACGATGCCGTCTAGCCCAGTACGCTATCTGAAATAGGAGCGACGTAAGTTGAACAAATGTGATATAATTACGCTGAATTCTTATATTAACCGTAATATAAAATGATCTAATCGGGTCTCTGTTGGCCTTATCCTAGAAGTTTAATAGTGCATTTTACTCGTCATTTCATGCGCTTTGAGATGCCATTTAGCCCAATACGCTATCTGAAGTAGGAGCGATGTAAATTGAACAAATGTGGTAGAATTTCGCTGAATTCTTTTATTAACCATAACGTAAAATGATGTAATCGGGTCTCTGTTCACCGTAGCCTAGAAGTTTAATAGTGCATTTTATTCGCCATTTCAAACGCTTTTAGATGCCGCTTAGCCCAATACGCTATCTGAAATAGCAGCGACGTAAATTGAACAAATCTGATAGAATTTCCCTGAAATCTTATATTAAACAAAATATAAACTGATCTAATCGGGTCTCTGATTGCCCTATCATAGAACTTTAGTGGTGCATTTTACTCGCCATTCCACGCTCTTCAAGGTGCCGCCTAGCCCAGTACGCTATCTGAAATAGGAGCGACGTAAATTGAAAAAATATGACAGAATTTTTCTGAATTCTTAAATTAACCATAATATAAAATGATCTAATCGGGTCTCGGTTTGCCCTGCCCTGGAAGTTTAATAGTGCATTTCACTCGCCATTTCATGCGCTTTGAGATGCCGCGTAACCCAATACGCTATCTGAAATAGGAGAGACGTAAATTGAACAAATGTGATAGAATTTCGCTGAATTCGTATATTACCCGTAGTATAAAATGATCTGATCGGGTCTCTGTTTGAATTATCCTCGAAGTTTGATAGTGCATTTCACTCGCCATTTCATGCGCTTTGAGATGACTCTTAGCCCAATACGCAATCTGACATAGGAGCGACGTAAATGGAACAAATGTGATAGAATTTCGCTGAATTCTTAAAATAACTATAATATGAAATTATCTAATCGGGTCTCTGTTTGCCCTACCCTAGAAGTTTAACAGTGCATTTTACTCGTCATTTCACGCGCTTTGAGATGCCGCTTAGCCCAATACGCTATCTGAAATAGGAGCGACGTAAATTGAACAAATGTGATAGAATTTCGCTGAATTCTTTTATTAACCATAACGTAAAATGATCTAATCGATTCTCTGTTCGCCCTAGCCTACAAGTTTAATAGTGCATTTTATTCGCCATTTCATGCACTTTGAGATGCCTCGTAGCCTAATACGCTATCTGAAATAGGAGCGACGTAAATTGAACAAATGTGATAGAATTTCCCTGGAATCTTATATTGAACAAAATATAAAATGATCTTATCGGGTCTCTGATTGCCCTATCATAGAAGCTTAGTAGTGCATTTTACTAGCCATTCCACGCGCTTTAAGATGCCGCCTAGCCCAGTATGCTATCTGAAATAGGAACGACGTAAATTGAACAAATGTGATAGAATTTCGCTGTATCCTTTTATTAACGATAATGTAAAATGATCTAATCGGTTCTCTGTTCGCCCTAGCCGACAAGTTTAATAGTGCATTTTATTCGCCATTTCATGCACTTTGAGATGCCTCGTAGCCTAATACGCTATCTGAAATAGGAGCGACGTAAATTGAACAAATGTGATAGAATTTCCCTGAAATCTTATATCGAACAAAATATAAAATGATCTAATTGGGGCTCTGATTGACTTATCATAGAAGTTTAGTGGTGCATTTTACTCGCCATTCCACGCGCTTTAAGATGCCGCCTAGCCCAGTACGCTATCTCAAATAGGAGCGACGTAAGTTGAACAAATGTGATAGAATTACGCTGCATTCTTATATTAACCGTAATATAAAATGATCTAATCGGGTCTCTGTGTGCCTTATCCTAGAAGTTTAATAGCGCGTTTTACTCGCCATTCCACCCGCTTTAAGATTCCGCCTAGCCCAGTATGCTATCCGAAATAGGAGCGACGTGAATTGAACAAATGTGATAGAATTTCGCTGAATTCTTAAATTAACCATAATATAAAATGATCTAATCAGGTCTCTGTTTGCCTTATTCTAGAAGTTTAATAGTGCAGTATAATCGCCATTTCATGCGCTTTTAGATGCCGCCTATCCCAGTATGCTATCTGAAATAGGAGCGACGTAAATTCAACAAATGTGATAGAATTTTGCTGAATTCTTAAATTAACCATAATATAAAATGATCTATTCGGGTCTCTTTTTTCCCTACCCTAGAAGTTTAATAGTGCATTTCACTCGTCATTTCATGCGCTTTGAAATGCTGCTTAGCCCAATACGCTATCTGAAATAGGAGCGACGTAAATTGAACAAATGTGATAGAATTTCGCTGAATTCTTTTATTAACCAAAATGTGAAATGATCCTATCGGGTCTCTGTTCGCCCTACCATAGAAGTCTAATAGTGCATTTCACTCGCCATTTCATGCGCTTTGAGAGGCCGCTTAGCCCAATACGCTATCTGAAATAGGAGCGACGTAAATTGAACAAATGTGATACAATTTCCCTGAAATCTTATATTAAACAAAATATAAAATGATCTAATCGGGTCTCTGATTGCCCTATCATAGAAGTTTAGTAGTGCATTTTACTCGCCATTCCACGCGCTTTAAGATGCCGCCTAGCCCAGTACGATATCTGAAATAGGAGCGACGTAAGTTGAACAAATGGGATAGAATTTCGCTGAATTCTTATATTAACCAAAATATAAAATGATCTAATCTGGTCTCTGTTCCCCCTAGCCTAGAAGTTTAATAGTGCACTTTGTTCGCCATTTCATGCGTTTTGAGATGCCGCTTAGCCCAATACGCTTTCTGAAATAGGAGCGACGTAAATTGAGCAAATGTGATAGAATTTCCCTGAAATCTTATATTAACCAAAATATAAAATGATCTAATCGGGTCTCTGATTGCCCTATCATAGAATTTTAATAGAGCATTTTACTCGCCATTCCACGCGATTTGAGATGCCGCCTAGCCCAGTACGCAATCTGAAATAGGAGCGACGTAAATTGAACAAATGTGATAGAATTTCGCTGAATTCTTAAAGTAACTATAATATGAAATTATCTAATCGGGTCTCTGTTTGCCCTACCCTAGAAGTTTAATAGTGCATTTTACTGGTCATTTCATGCGCTTTGAGATGCCGCTTAGCCCAATACGCTATCTGAAATAGGAGCGATGTAAATTGAACAAATGTGATATAATTTCGCTGAATTCTTTTATTAACGATAATGTAAAATGATCTAATCGGGTCTCTGTTCGCCCTGGCCTAGAAGTTTAATAGTGCATTTCATTCGCCATTTCATGCGCTTTGAGATGCCGCTTTGCCCAATACGCTATATGAAATAGGAGCGACGTAAATTGAACAAATGTGATAGAATTTCGCTGAATTCTTTTATTAACCATAATGTAAAATGATCTAATCGGGTCTCTGTTCGCCCTAGCATAGAAGTTTAATAGTGCATTGTATTCGCCATTTCATGCGCTTTGAGATGCCGCGTAGCCCAATACGCTATCTGAAATAGGAGCGATGTAAATTGAACAAATGTGATAGAATTTCGCTGAATACTTTTATTAACCATACTGTAAAATGATCTAATCGGGTCTCTGTTCGCCCCAGCCTAGAAGTTTAATAGTGCATTTTATTCGCCATTTCATGCGCTTTGAGATGCCGCTTAGCGCAATACGCTATCTGAAATAGGAGCGACGTAAATTGAACAAATGTGATAGAATTTCCCTGAAATCTTATATTAAACAAAATATAAAATGATATAATCGGGTCTCTGATTGCCCTATCATAGAAGTTTAGTGGTGCATTTTACTCGACATTCCACGCGCTTTAAGATGCCGCCTAGCCCAGTACGCTATCTGAAATAGGAGCGACGTAAGTTGAACAAATGTGATAGAATTACGCTGAAATCTTATATTAACCGTAATATAAAATGATCTAATCGGGTCTCTGATTGCCCTATCATAGAAGTTTAATAGTGCATTTTACTCGCCATTCCACGCGCTTTAAGATGCCGCCTAGCGCAGTACGCTATCTTAAATAGGAGCGACGTAAATTGAGCAGATGTGATAGAATTTTGCTGAATTCTTAAATTAACCAAAATATAAAATGATCTAATCGGGTCTCTCATTGCCCTATCATAGAAGTTTAATAGTGCATTTCACACATCATTTCATGCGCTTTAAGATGCCGATTAGCTCAGTACGCTATGTGAAGTAGGACCTACGTAATTTGAACAAATGTGATAGAATTTCGCTGCATTCATATATTAACCAAAATATAAAATGATCTAATCGGGTCTCTGATTGCCCTATCATAGAAGTTTAGTAGTGCATTTTACTCGCCATTCCACGCGCTTTAAGATGCCGCCTAGCACAGTACACTATCTGAAATAGGAGCGACGTAAGTTGAACAAATGTGATAGAATTGCGCTGAATTCTTATATTAACCGTAATATAAAATGATCTAATCGGGTCACTGTTTGAATTATCCTAGAAGTTTGATAGTGCATTTCACTCGCCATTTCATGCGCTTTGAGATGACTCTTAGCCCAATACGCAATCTGAAATAGGAGCGACGTAAATTGAACAAATGTGATAGAATTTCGCTGAATTCTTAAAATAATTATAATATGAAATTATCTAATCGGGTCTCTGTTCGCCCTAGCCTAGAAGTTTAATAGTGCATTTTATTCGCCAATTCATGCGCTTTGTGTTGCCGCTTAGCCCAATACGCTATCTGTAATAGGAGAGACGTAAATTGAACAAATGTGATAGAATTTCGCTGAATTCTTATATTACCCGTAATATAAAATGATCTAATCGGGTCTCCGTTTGAATTATCCTAGAAGTTTGATAGTGCATTTCACTCGCCATTTCATGCGCCTTGAGATGCCACTTTGCCCAATACGCTATATGATATAGGAGCGACGTAAATTGAACAAATGTGATAGAATTTCGCTGAATTCTTTTATTAACCATAATGTAAAATGATCTAATCGCGTCTCTGTTCGCCCTAGCCTAGAAGTTTAATAGTGCATTGTATTCGCCATTTCATGCGCTTTGAGATGCCGCGTAGCCCAATACGCTGTCTGAAATAGGAACGACGTAAATTGAACAAATGTGATAGAATTTTGCTGAATTCTTATGTTAACCTTAATGTAAAATGATCTAATCGGGTCTCTGTTTGACCTACCCTAGAAGTTTAATAGTGTATTTTGCTCGCCATTTCATGCGCTTTGAGATGCCGCGTAGCCCAATACGCTATCTGAAATAGGAGCGACGTAAGTTGAACAAATGTGATAGAATTTCGCTGAATTCTTTTATTAACCATAATGTAAAATGATCTAATCGATTCTCTGTTCGCCCTAGCCTACAAGTTTAATAGTGCATTTTATTCGCCATTTCATGCACTTTGAGATGCCTCGTAGCCTAATACGCTATCTGAAATAGGAGCGACGTAAATTGAACAAATGTGATAGAATTTCCCTGAAATCTTATATTGAACAAAACATAAAATGATCTTATCGGGTCTCTGATTGCCCTATCATAGAAGCTTAGTAGTGCATTTTACTAGCCATTCCACGCGCTTTAAGATGCCGCCTAGCCCAGTATGCTATCTGAAATAGGAACGACGTAAATTGAACAAATGTGATAGAATTTTGCTGAATTCTTATGTTAACCTTAATGTAAAATGATCTAATCGGGTCTCTGTTTGCCCTACCCTAGAAGTTTAATAGTGTATTTTACTCGCCATTTCATGCGCTTTGAGATGCCGCTAGCCCAATACGCTATCTGAAATAGGAGCGACGTAAGTTGAACAAGTGTGATAGAATTTCGCTGTATTCTTTTATTAACCATAATGTAAAATGATCTAATCGGTTCTCTGTTCGCCCTAGCCTACAAGTTTAATAGTACATTTTATTCGCCATTTCATGCACTTTGAGATGCCTCGTAGCCTAATACGCTATCTGAAATAGGAGCGACGTAAATTGAACAAATGTGATAGAATTTCCCTGAAATCTTATATCGAACAAAATATAAAATGATCTAATTGGGGCTCTGATTGACTTATCATAGAAGTTTAGTGGTGCATTTTACTCGCCATTCCACGCGCTTTAAGATGCCGCCTAGCCCAGTGCGCTATCTCAAATAGGAGCGACGTAAGTTGAACAAATGTGATAGAATTACGCTGCATTCTTATATTAACCGTAATATAAAATGATCTTATCGGGTCTCTGTGTGCCTTATCCTAGAAGTTTAATAGCGCGTTTTACTCGCCATTCCACGCGCTTTAAGATGCCGCCTAGCCCAGTATGCTATCTGAAATAGGAGCGACGTAAATTGAACAAATGTGAAAGAATTTCGCTGAATTCTTAAATTAACCATAATATAAAATGATCTAATCAGGTCTCTGTTTGCCTTATTCTAGAAGTTTAATAGTGCATTATACTCGCCATTTCATGCGCTTTTAGATGCCGCCTATCCCAGTACGCTATCAGAAATAGGAGCGACGTAAATTCAACAAATGTGATAGAATTTCGCTGAATTCTTTTATTAACCAAAATGTCAAATGATCTAATCAGGTCTCTGTTCGCCCTAGCCTAGAAGTTAAATAGTGCATTTTAGTCGCCATTTCATGCGCTTTGAAATGCCGCTTAGCCCAATACGCTATCTGAAATAGGAGCGACGTAAGTTGAACAAATGTGATAGAATTACGCTGAATTCTTATATTAACCGTAATATAAAATGATCTAATCGGGTCTCTGTTTGCCTTATCCTAGAAGTTTAATAGCGCATTTTACTCGCCATTTCATGCGCTTTGAGATGCCGCATAGCCCAATACGCTATCTGAAATAGGAGCGACGTAAATTGAACAAATGTGACAGAATTTCCGTGAATTCTTATATTAACCTTAATGTACAATGATCCAGTCGGGTCTCTGTTCGCCCTACCATAGAAGTCTAATAGTGCATTTCACTCGCCATTTCTTGCGCTTTGAGATGCCGCTTAGCCCAATACGCTATGTGAAATAGGAGCGACGTAAGTTGAACAAATGTGATAGAATTTCCCTGAAATCTTATATTAAACAAAATATAAAATGATCTAATCGGGTCTCTGATTGCCCTATTATAGAAGTTTAGTAGTGCATTTTACTCGCCCTTCCACGCGCTTTAAGATGCAGCCTAGCCCAGTACGCTATCTGAAATAGGAGCGACGTAAGTTGTTCAAATGTGATAGAATTACGCTGCATTCTTATATTAACCGTAATATAAAATGATCTAATCGGGTCTCTGTTTGCCTTACCCTAGAAGTTTAATAGTGCATTTTACTCGCCATTTCATGCTCTTTGAGATGCCGCTTAGCCCAATACGCTATCTGAAATAGGAGTGACGTAAATTGAACAAATGTGATAGGATTTCGCTGAATTCTTAAATTAACCACAATATAAAATGATCTAATCGGGTCTCTGTGTGCCCTACCCTAGAAGTTTAATAGTGCATTTTACTCGCCATTTATTGCGCTTTGAGATGCCGCTTAGCCCAACACGCTATCTGAAATAGGAGCGACGTAAATTGAACAAATGTGATAGAATTTCCCTGAAATCTTATAGTAAACAAAATATAAAATGATCTAATCGGGCCTCTGATTGCCCTATCATAGAAGTTTAGTAGTGCATTTTACTCGCCCTTCCACGCGATTTAAGATGCCGCCTTGCCCAGTACGCTATCTGAAATAGGAGCGACGTAACTTGAACAAATGTGATAGAATTTTGCTGAATTCTTAAATTAACCATAATATAAAATGATCTAATCGGGTCTCTGTTTGCCCTACCCTAGAAGTTTAATAGTGCATTTTACTCGCCATTTCATGCGCTTTGAGATGCCGCTTAGCCCAATACGCTATCTGACATAGGAGCGACGTAAGTTGAACAAATGTGATAGAATGACGCTGAATTCTTATATTAACCGGAATATAAAATGATCTAATCGGGTCTCTGTTTGCCTTATCCTAGAAGTTTAATAGTGCATTTTACTCGCCATTTCATGGGCTTTGAGATGCCGCTTAGCCCAATACGCTATCTGAAATAGGAGCGACGTAAGTTGAACAAATGTGATAGAATTTCGCTGAATTCTTATATTAACATTAATGTAAAATGATCTAATCGGGTCTTTGTTCGCCCTACCCTAGAAGTTTAATAGTTCATTTCACTCGTCATTTCATGCGCTTTGAGATGCCGCTTAGCCCAATAAGCTATCTGAAATAGGAGTGACGTAAATTGAACAAATGTGATAGAATTTCGCTGAATTCTTAAATTAACCAAAATATAAAATGATCTAATCGGGTCTCTGATTGCCCTATCATAGAAGTTTAAGAGTGCGTTTTACTCACCATTTCTTGCGCTTTGAGATGCCGCTTAGCCCAATACTCTATCTGAAATATCAGCGACGTAAATTGAACAAATGTGATAGAATTTCCCTGAAATATTATATTAAACAAAATATAAAATGATCTAAACAGGACTCCGATTGCCCTATCATAGATGTTTAGTAGTGCATTTTGCTCGCCCTTCCACGCGCTTTAAGATGCCGCCTAGCCCAGTACACTATCCGAAATAGGAGCGACGTATGTTGAACAAATGTGATACATTTACGCTGCATTCTTATATTAACCGTAATATAAAATGATCTAATCGGGTCTCTGTTTGCCTTACCCTAGAAGTTTAATAGTTCATTTTACTTGCCATTTCTTGCGCTTTGAGATGCCGCTTAGCCCAATACGCTATCTGAAATATCAGCGACGTAAATTGAACAAATGTGAGAGAATCTCGCTGAATTCTTATATTAACCTTAATCTAAAATGATCTAATCGGGTCTCTGTTCGCCCTACCCTAGAAGATTAATAGTGCATTTCACTCTCCATTTCATGCGCTTTGAGATGCCGCTGAGCCCAATAAGCTATCTGAAATAGCAGCCACGTAAATTGAACGAATGTGATAGAATTTTTTTGAATTCTTAAATAAACCATAATATGAAATGATCTAATCGGGTCTCTGTTTGCCCTACCCTAGAAGTTTAACAGAGCATTTTACTCGCCATTTCATGCACTTTGAGATGCCGCTTAGCCCAATACGCTATCTGAAATAGGAGCGACGTAAATTGAACAAATGTGATAGAATTTCCCTGAATACTTATATTAACCTTAATGTAAAATGATCTAATCGGGTCTCTGTTCGCCCTACCCTAGAAGTTTAATAGTGCATTTCACTCGTCATTTCATGCGCTCTGAGGTGCCGCTTAGCCCAATACGCTATCTGAAACGGGAGCGATGTAAATTGAGCAAATGCGATAGAATTTCGCTGAATTGTTTTATTAACCATAATGTTAAATGATCTAATCGGGTCTCTGTTCGCCCTAGCGTAGAAGCATAATATTGCATTTTATTCGTCATTTCATGCGCTTTGAGCTGCCGCTTAGCCCAATACGCTATCTGAAATAGGAGCGACGTAAATTGAACAAATGTGGTAGAATTTCGCTGAATTCTTATATTAACCAAAATATAATGTTCTAATTGGGTCTCTGATTGCCCTATCATAGAAGTTTAAAAGTGCATTTTACT